>JARJLF010002149.1:0-48746 GCA_029378395.1 Mycena leptocephala
GATTCGGCACGTACTGTACCGGCGTGTATGTAGGCAACCGTCTGAGGTGTGTTACGCTTCTGAACAGGTCTGAAGTTAACAACCGGCTACCATAAAAGGGAATTTGATGTGCCGCAGGCCCGAAAAATTGCCCAAAACGGACACAAAAGGCTTCCAAAAGTCAATATTGGGCGTTACACCGGCGATTTAGGCGACGATTTTGAGGCCGGTGTTACGCGTTACGATGCCTACATACACGCCGGTACAGTATGCCGAAATCCCCCACTCCCGCACAATCACCCTTCATCATTTCTCCTTCGAATACACTTAGATCTAAGACAACTCATTTGGTAAGTAAACAAGTTCAAAGAATGTACGTCCCAACATGAACTTAACATTCAAAGCTGAGTTCAAATTTTTGCCCTCTGCACCGGAGCAAAGCAAAGCCACGCACTTGTTAAGACAGGCTCACCTCTTTCATTGGCAGGGAGACGAATGTATCCACTGCACCAATTGGGTAACCAGAAAATTGGAAGATTTCTGGGTTGTTCATGAATCATGTGCATACTTGAAAAATACAGATTGGACAATTTTCGCTCTAACATTACAGCCAATGTCAGAACCGAAGGTGCGGTCAAAAAATTCCTGATTTGGGAACTCAGTCAGTTTTTAACGGATTGACATGAAACCTAGCTAGTTTTGCTAGGCTAATTCATATCAAATTAGTGATAGAAGGACACTATCTCATATCGGATGATATGTGATTTCAGGCTATTTTGGAGTTGAATGTGGTCTAGGGGGATTGGGGCATGTTCAAATGGTCTGGTTTTTTGAGACAGATAACCTGAATATATTTGGAAAGATGTCATATATCCTGAATTTCAATCAGGGCACTTGGTGGCTTGTAATTATTTTGGGCCTGCAGGCTGTTCAGAGCATTTGGTCAATGTTGGGTAACTTGAAGCCACCAAGTTGTGATAAAAATTCTGGCTCCATGACATCTTTCCAGATATATTCAGGTTATCTGTCTCGAAAAACGAGACCATTTGAACATGCCCCGATCCCTCTAGACCACATTCAACCCCAAATAGCCTGAAATCACAGATCACAACCAACGTCTGATGATACATTGGGAAAGAATCTGAATTGTAGCCCATACGTACAAGAGCGATAGCGCGCGTGGGAGACTACGACTGACGGGAGAAAGTCAGACAAAATTGAATTCACCGTAGGGAGGGGGACAGACCTACTTATACAAACACGGATAACAGATATTAAGAGATGCAACGATCATGCAACGACGCAGAACCACCTCATGCTCCCGCGTTTGCTGACCTCCAGAGGAGTAAAGTGTGCGGCGAGTACGAAGAGCACGCGGGCTGGTGGCTAGTGGGGCAAGTTGAGAGGACGGTTGAAAGCTGATTCAGTAGGGCATGCAGATCAGATTTTATATCCCAGTCTCCAGAGCCCGGCCGTAATGCAGGAGGATCTGACGACATTCATCGGCAAGGGATAAAAATCGATGCCGGCTGCTGTCTTCCAGGGATGTGATCGAGGAGTCCAGTATAGTTTTCATTATGACATACATACTGTGTTGGTACCGGAAAGTCAGGCTGAACTCCGAGTCCCGCCCAGAAAGTGACAGCATTCTAGAATTCAACCCCGCGAGAGCAGTCGTGCATCCGTTCCCGCAACTGTGGGATCCTGATTTAATATATATTTCTCTCTCCATTGTGTCCACGAAAAAATGCCACCGAGGTTTTAGGCGCTGAGGTCAGGGCTGAAACTTCAAGCACGAAAATGACAGCGCCTGACCTATGAGACATGACTACGTATCCACCTCAGCTGTTTTTCTCTGAATAACACCATGTGCTTCGCGAATGGGCTTCGCACAAACATGAACCGTGCGCATTTTCTTCGTCAGCAAATCACGCGCCGCGCTGGGTGCAGTTGGCACTTGGCGCGACTCTCAGATTCTGGGGAGAAAGGATTGCTGTTGTTATCTTGCTTAGATTTTATTTTGCGGGGCAGACGACCACCATGGAAGGTTGACGCAGGCAAACGAATGCGGTGTCTTCCTCCTCAATTTATGGAGCATATAAAATCTCGGCATTCATGTATTGTTCATCTAGCCCAGGTGAGCTCAACTCCTGGTCTTGAAATAATTCTGGCGTTGAGAGGTGCGGCTCATTAACTCATAGAGTGGTGTTACTGGCACCGACTGTGTGGATCGCCGGATGCAGAAGATCCTACATGCACTCGATGTCAAGCTGGGTCGTCGATCCTGTTCCGCAGCGTATACTAACTCGTGACAAATCATTCATCGAAGTTCGAGCGCGCAGCGTTTGCAATGGTTGGGATGGAGAGTACAAGTTCCAGAGTGATTCCCGACCGACGTCGGATGAAACATTGGGAAAGAATCCGAATTGTAGCCCACGCGTACAAGAGCAATAACGCGCGCAGGAGACTACGGCTGACGGGAGAAAGTCAGACAAAATTGAATTCACCGTAGGGAGGGGACGGACCTATACGAACACGGATAACAGAAAGAGATGCAACGATCATGCGACGACGCAGAACCACCTCGCGCTCCCGCGCTCGCTGATCTCCAGGGCTACGGTGGGCAGGGCCTCCGCGTCGGTGGCGATGGTGTTTGCGGCCATGGTGCTGAGATCTAGGGAGGTGAACGTGTCCATCGGGGATGGGTGGGTGTTGACCGGGTGATGAGGGAAGGGGGTGAGGAATAAAGCGTGCGGCGAGTACGAAGAGCACGCGGGCTGGTGGCTAGTGGGGCAATTTGAGAAGACGATTGAAAGCTGATTCAGTAGGGCATGCAGACCAGATTTTATATCCGAGTCTGCAGAGCCCGGCCGTAATGCGGGGGAATCTGACGACGTTCATCGGCAAAGGGATAAAAATCGATGCTGGCTGCCATCGTCGTCCAGGGATGTGATCGAAGAGGGCGCCCGGATGCTGTTGTCGTCTTTTCTTGCTTCCTTCCATGCTTCCACCGGCGATGCTCACTCGACCTGCAAAGTTTTCTAGGCCGCGGACTCGGAGATATTTCGCGACCTGGTTATTCTGGCAAGCGTCAAGCGCAGGAAGAAAACGCCTAAGGTCCGCGTAGAGACTCTTCGGCTCAGTAGAAGGGAGCAAGACACTACAGGTTGACTGCAGCAAGGACTTGCAGGGGAATAGTCAACGAGGGGTCTCGGAGTTCCGCGGCTCATAGGAACAGATCTAGATGAGCCCGACCGGAGGGATAACGCAGCCGACACTGTTGATGGACGGTCCAGAAGGAACGGAGTAGCAAGAAGGGAGGAGAACCAGAACTTGAAGGAGCATTGTGAAAGAGACCGTCTGAGTCAAAGACTTCGTCATCAAACTGGCACGTGTAAGGCTCCAACCTTTTCCGTTTGTAAACGTTTATACACGGTTTAAACCGTTTCCGTTTCCGTTTTTTTTTTTTGTCAGCAGGCTCAAACGGTTTGCAAACCGTTTGTACAAGGTTCAAACGGTTGGAACAAAAAGAGATCTGTTTTCAGCCAAAACCCAACCAAACCTGGCAAGAAAGATGATTCTGGAGAGTCTTTTGAAGATCTCCCATACACACTCCATGCTAACTGTGCAGCTTTCATTTAGAGCGATGCATTCTGGATACGCGGTGAGGTGATTGATGGTACACTCTCGCAGGTTGCGTTGATACGCCATCTCGCTCGCTGCTCTTCGATAATCCCAATATACACAATCCGATCCTTTCTGGAATCCTGCACTCGTTGCTCTTCTATATGGTACCCATCCCATTCTTTTGAGGGACCTTACTGGCACAGGTTATGTACCCATAAACGGCTCAACTTGCGCTGAAGAGTTGTACTTTGCGCTCTCACCAGAATTTTGGTTGGTTTTCCACTGGATACCAGTTGCAGAATGATGCAAAAGGACACAGTGTTGACACGACCTAAGATTAAGGATGAAATCAAGATGAAATATACCTCAAAAAAATAAGGCTACACCCATGTTCTATCATACACTGGGAAATACCGTGTATAAACTGTTTTAAACCATTTTACAAGGTTTTGTAACCGTTTCCGTGTGTTGTGCCCGGATCCGTACACGAAAAACAAAAGGTTGGAGCCTTAGTCGATGGGTAAAACTCGATCCCATCAAAAAGATTCCCGAGCTGATGGATCACCATTGCCGACGGCTATCAAAGTCGAACGAAACCGCGACGACGAAGGGCGGGGCCGCGAGCAGCAAGACGTCGCTGCTCGACAAGGTGGTGCGATACCTCCTCGACGGGGACGCCTCGCCGGATAGGAGCGTGGAGGAGTTTTGGCTGATGGGCGTGCGGCTGCCGGGATGGGGACGGGAGGACGAGGAGCGGGTCGCGGCTGCTGCTGCGGGCGAGAAGGAGGGTGAATTCGCATTCGTATGGCCACGGCGGGCATCACGTCCACAACCCGCTGGCGACGTCAAAGCTGAAGAGCGGCTCCAAATTACGCGACGTCGTCCCCTCTTCCTCTCACGCTGCATCCACTTCCACTTCCACGGATACCGACGGGGGCGACTTCGGCGCAGACGCTGTCGACACAGCAGAAGGACCCCCCGACGCAGGCCCCTGGCCCGCCGCCTTCCACGCAGCCTTCTACGCGCAAGTGTGGTGCACGTACCGTGCGGGCTTCGAGCCCATCCGCGACTTGCCGTCCCTGTCCTCGTTGCCGCCTCCGCTATTCTTTCCGAACGCTGCGCCGCCTTCCCTTCCGAGTCGAGCGGCGCGTTGGCGCAGTCGACGGGACATGGGAGCAGTGGGACGGGGAGTAGCGGGACGGTGGTGCCGCACACGCACGGGCACGGGCACGGACAGACGCCGACGTCGCCAAGGATCAGCATTCGCCGTCGCAGAGCGACTCTCGTCTGCTACTTCGTCGAGCCGGGCGAGAGCGGGGGTGGTGTAGGTGGGGCTGGGGCTGGCAAACACGGACATGGACACGGGAGCGCATACGGGAGCGGGCACTCGCAGGCGTCGAGCGGGTATTCGAATGCGAGCTATAGTTCTTACGCTTCGTATAATTCGTCGGGTACGTCTTTCTTTTTCTTTGTCTCTTCCTACCTCCTTTCCCTCTTCCCCGCCCGTCATCTTCCCCTCCATACACACTCTTTTCCCGCTCTCCTCCCTCCCTCCCTCCTCCCCCTCACTCTCAATACCCCGCTAACACGCACCCCAGGCACCCCCTCCTCCACCTCGACCTCCACCTCCCACAAAAAGAAGTGGTGCCCGCTCCCCAGCATCGGCGGCATGGGCATGGGCGGCACGAAGGGCTGGACGTCCGACTCGGGGTGGGGATGCATGCTGAGGACGAGCCACAGCTTGTTGGCGACTGCGTTGGGGAGAGTTGGGGGTGCGTGCTTTTTTTTTTTTGATCTTTTTGCGTGTTTTTCTTGCTCGGTTTCGATCTTGTCTTTTTCTTTCTTTTTCGTTTTTCGTTTTACTTTTTGTCTCTCCCCTCCGCCCTCCTCTCCCCACTCGTCTCTTCGTCTTTTTGTTTCTGCGTCCCCGCGTTTAGGCGCCCGGGCGTCTACCCGCGTATTTCCGTTTTGGGAACTGCTCCACTTTGTCACCCGCGTTCTCCTCAACGAGCTCACGTGGGCCTTTGCACTTCCAGGAGGTGCTTCTCTGGCGGTGTAGGAGCTGCCACCCGAGAGGAATTGGGCTGGGAGGCGATTTTCATGATTATTTTTATTTTTATTTTTGGGACGGGGGCGGAGACGACTTTGCTCGTTCGTGCGGGTGGGGGCCTGGGATTGCAGGAGCAACGGTGGGTGTGGTGGTGTCGCTCTCTGCGGGGGTTTTACGATTGCGCGGGGTGTGGGGCTTTATTTGTCTGCGGGACGAAAGGGAGGGAGGGGACGTCTTTGCGCGTGTTTTTGCGAATGTGTGGTGGTGGGGCTTAGCGAGTGCGGGAGGTGCAGCGGAGGCTATTTGCCCCTCGGTCTGTAGCGGCGCTTGCAGCTGGTCGGGTTTGCCATATTTTGGGCCGAGGTCGAGTTGACTGCGACTTGCTCTTTTTTTTTTTTTGGTTTTTTGGAGATGGGTGCGAGCTGTAGCGCTGTAGGAGGAACATCATTGCATGTTCCTCCAGCGCTGCCGCACGCTGCTTCTTCCCAATCCTATCCTCTGCTTTTTTTCTCTCGCCGTTGGCTCTTTCTCACTCTAAGTTATCATACCTCAGCGCTGACGTACCCATCTCTCCACAGATCCACGACTTCAGCGTCGGCGTCCAGGGCGATTGCTTATACCTCTAAACCTCAACCCGGACCACCCGCGCCCTCTGTAGACCGTACGCTTTCGCCTTGGATCTGACGTTGGTTGCGCGGGGTCTGGGCGGGAGGGGGCGGAGCGGGCTAGCCGAATGCGGAGGTGCGCGCGTGTGGGTGTGGGGATGGAGATGGAGACGGGCAGCGGCGCGGGAGGGAGGGCGAGCAGAGGCGGAGAAGGGAAGAGGAAGACTAGGGAAAGACGCACTTTGGGGGCTCAAACAGGGCGTCTCCTCGTCGGGAGACAGTTGTCCGGTGGGAGTGGGATGATGTGAACGCGGTGCATGGGGTTGGTGAGATCGCGGAAAAGAGGGGGTACGTGGCATTCTTTTTTGTTTTCTTTTCATACCCGCCCTCCTTCCACTTGTTTCTCTTCGTGCTTTTCATCATTAACACTCCTAGTACGATGCCCACCATCCCCTTCCCCCTCCCCTTTCCTCCATCCTCGCCTTCCTTTACCTTCATCCGTCACGCTCCCTGTTCTTACATTGACGCATTTCATCTTCCTTCCCGTCTAGGTTACCGAGACTTGGGGGAGACCGGGATGGATGGCGATGTTGACATCGACATCGAGGGCGAGGCGGTCGTGGAGAAGGGAATGCACGCCCGTGCGTACTCGTCGGAGGCGTCGGGTTGGTGGCTTCGTCGGGAGCTAGGCATGCGAGGTCGTTGAGGGCGCGTGATCGGGTGGGACATTGGGGAGAGAGCAGTAGCTACCCATGTATCTCGTGTACGGGCTACAAGTCTCGAGCAAAAATTGCTTCACAAAAAATAGTCTGGGTGCGGGGAGTTGAACCCCGGTCTGCTTCATAGGGAAAGGGCAACTGGGTCTAGTTCTCGCTGCTGTGTTCCATGCGCAACATCCGAGCTGTGTGGATACCTTCAGCGCCACATGCGTAAACGCGATTTGAATGCGCAAAATGGGTCCCAGGACGCGCGGTGGAATTCCCGGGAAGTGAAATGAGACTTGGAATGGAGATTCAATATGGACGTTGCATTATGGAGTCTCCCGGGATTTCCCTGGGAAAAGATACGAGTGTGGCGTTTGAGATATGTTGCGAGGCCGTGCTTGAAAATCAAGTGCCTTTGACCTTTCTAAAGGTTAGTGAAACATGAACGATCGTACGAGCCATGTCGATGCTACTGGACGTTATATCGTGCAAAGGATGATTACTGTAAATACTGGAAATAAGACAGTAAAAAAGCTATTGAGCTGATCTCAGACGTTTTATAATCAATACTACCGTGACAAACCCGGGACGAATAGAGACTCACATAATGCATCCCAGCACTCTGGCAGGGGATTTCCGAGAGGTTTGGAGAACTCCCGGGCCAGTTTAATGCCGCAGATGCTCGCAGAGTACTCGCGCTCTATGCGAGTTAGGAGGCAGTTGACGTTGATTGCAGAGCTGTATGCACTTGCTGAATTCTGGAAGAGAGGGCGACTTTGAACGACATGTTTGTTTTCACAAATGTTTGCATTGCATGACCGTTGATTTTCTCAGGAATAGGACTCGGGTCCTGGCAGGAAACCCCTACACCCCCGAATAGTCAGCGCGCGTATACAGTTGATAGACAGGCACAGGTAAGGATACCTTGACTCTGTTGCCGCCCGCATCCAGGATCGAGCTTCATAGTTAGACATGTGCTGCGGGGTTGAAGACGTACATTCAAAGTGTCATGGCAAATAAAGTGTGAGTGAAATGTAAAGGAATGGAATACCAATGACCGTCGAAGGTCGTTGGGGTATTCGTGGATAACGGATTGTGGGAAGGAACTTTGGGGAAGAAATTGTTGAAGGGAATATAATTTTTTGTAAGAGAAATCCTTCCCGCAATTTTGCGGGAAAGAATGTTGAGGAACAGGAATTCCGGATAATAGATGTCGGATGGAACATGGGAATTGTCCTAGTCCGCCCATCAGAGCGCCGAGCTTATATGGATCAATGCATATAGCCAAGAATATAGGTAGATGAACTTTAAGCCTACGTTCCCGAGTTGAAACTGCCGCGCCGCGGCCATCATCCGCAGTCGATGTCATCACTTGCTTTTGAAGATATGAAACACGGTCTCGTCCACCGGCGGCCATTGGTGGCCGCCAGTGAACCTTCCACTTCCGGATATATTACTCGTCTCGTCACGGCGAGTCGTTCTCAAACCACCACCACGACTGGACCACGACGGTACGCTGGCTTACGCACTTCTCGCTCACGGTTGACCGTCGTTTATCAGGACCATGTGTTCCCCCCTGAAGATTCCGGAGCTTTTGGACCACATCATTAGCTTCCTCGATGATGAGGAAGATTTCCACGCATGCTCGCTGATCAGCCGTTCCTGGGTCCATAGCGCCCAATCCCGGATTTTCTCGGAAGTCGACATATTCGATGTGGACACAAACTCCGGTTGGTTGGCGAAATTCAAGGATTCGCCACACCTCGTAGGATACGTGTCCACGCTGCGCATTCGCTATTTGGAAGTCCTTGAATTGGGTGATTTCATGAAACTCAGCAACCTGCCTTACATAGTTTTGACGTCCCTTTGTATCGTTGGTGGCCACGACGCCGCTCTGGGATCCAAGGCCTCTCTGGCAATCCAACGATTTCTCAGGATACCGTCACTTGTGTCGGTTTTCCTAAACTGTCAATTTGAAACTCTGGAGGATTTTTACGGAATATGGGAAGGTTGCTCTCGGAACATCCGACATCTGGAGCAATGCTGCTGGATCCCACGAGGAAATCCACAAGCGTCATTTGGCCAGACGTCCGCTCTTACCAGCCACCCACGCATCAAACTGGACTCTCTAGTTATAACGGGAGCTAGTGATAGATCAGGCATTGAATCCTGGTTCGAGCATCCTCGTTGCCCATTCGATGTCTCACGTCTGAAGGCTCTGGAGTTCGATGGAACGAAGCGTACGCTTCGCGATGTCATGCACGCGGCGCGTGAAACTATCGAATTCGTGTTGATCACCTTTTTTATCACCGTTCGTCACTTGTCTTTACTGCATTCACAAATCCATCCATGCTCATTTCCATTGCAGCCAGCGCCCCATTCCGTTAATGTGTCCGCACTGAGACAGATCACGGACATCAAGATAACTTCATTCAGTCCAAATGTTACGCACTCTTTCAACCTGGTTAGGACGATCGGACAGGAAAACCGTTGGCGCCTCGAAGCAATCCAACTCCGAATCTTAAGAATCGAGTCATTTACCTTCGACTTACCGTCTCTTATGGAGCTTGATCGCCAGCTGTGCTGGGTTCAAGACGAATTCCCCAACCTGAAGGTCGTTGAGATTGTGATCGAACGCACCGCACTTGCAGAGGATTTGGAGCAGCATTTTCCACGATTGAAAACACGCATTTCTCTTCGTTGGCGTACGCGTTACATTCCTCATGACACTTATATCGCGACTGACAGACATCGCCGCAGATTTCGACCTCGGATCAGTGCCGCCGTGATATACAAAAATCGTGCGAAACAATTTGCAGGACCACGTTGGACTTCATGTACCCCATGATGCATAGGTTTCCTATGCCCGGTGTATTGCTTACCCTCGTGTGTACTTTAACTCTCATCTCGAATCTTCTTGTTCTAGTCCTATGTTCGGAACTGCCAATATGCATGTCGGGGCAGATGTTGTGCAAGTTCGGAATCACCCTGGACCTCCCCCTGGGTCTGGGTCTGGTTTACAGTTGTCCCATCTGCCCTCAACGAAAATGCCGAAATGTTTCATCCAAGTCAAACGACAGCGGACATTACTTCCGTTCTATTCACCATAGTGTATTCCCGGGGAGAAATACCTTCACCAAATGGAGGTACGAGATCACATTGTTGAAGCGTCTGTCTACGAGAGACCAAGAAATACCACCTGATGGCTTCATTTGCATGGAACATATGAAAGTTTGTAAATACAGAGCTGTGAGCATATGTGAAAGGATTGCACGTCACCCCGTGCTATTCCCGCGTCTCACCAAAGGAATTATTCACCTTCAGCTAAACTGCATCGACAATCGGTTTCCCGACACAAACTCAAAGGAGCCGCAAAATATAGCAGAAAACTTTGTTCGGATGGCCCTCTGCGTCTTCTAATGTCCACGGAAATCGGCGCCCAGTATCCTCTTGGTTGATGCTAGGAAAGGCTTGAACCCATAAGGTGAGTCTGTTTGAAAGACAAGTGATATCTATGGGGGTGTTTGGCGGCAGCTGAGGGTTATGCCGACTCCATGCCGGAAAAATGAGGGAATCGGAGCAATTAAAACTGAGCTCGGTCGAGTCTTAATTGCCCCGATTCCCTAAGTTTCTAATCCGAGGAAATCCCAGCACTTTCCTATTTATCTTGGGCTCAGTTCTGTGGGCAGGCTGGTGGCTGTACACTTTTGGGTGTAGAAAAAAAGAAAAATCCAAACAAATCCGAAAAGATTCTGGAAGGTAGATCTGACCCTTCCGATCGGCTTCTGTGTATAAAATATTTTGATCCTATCTGTCCCTGGCATGCAAAACGCGAAATACAACGGCTATTCTCCCAGAGAAAGCAAGACTATTTGCAATTCTTGTGTCCATTGCATGGCACCTTATATGGAACCTTCACACACAACGTGTGATAACAACTCCAGATAGAAATTTGACTACAACAACCAAAGGTTGAAGGCGGTCAACCGAGCCTTGCAACGCGGCCGTCTATTGACAGATAAATTTAGATTTGGATCACTCGCAGTGAACAAACAACTGATTCTGAAGACATGTTCTGATGAACGAAGACTCGCTGCCAGATGATTGGATGCACGAGGGGGTTTTAGTGGGTATGTGGCCCATGACTGATAGACACGGGATAGGATAATTACAATTTTACCGGAAAGAAAAAAAAGTGATTGCACACAGGAAGGATAACTAGATAAGTTGTGTGAAAACATTGAAAAAACACGCAAAAGATATTTACAATGAGTTTGGCATGTTCCTGGCATCAAAACATGAAGAAGATATTCAAAAGATGCAGAAGACATTCAAAAAATACTCTGATCTAAGAATATGTTTGAATGTCTTTCTCCTTCTTTGGGCCACAAACATCCAAAGGGTATTGTAAATGTTTTTTGCATATCTTTTCGGTGTTGTGGGTTGGATTATCTTGTTGTCCTCCCTGTGGCCGATGAAATAAATATAAAGGATTACATGGTACAGTGCCGGCATTTGAACGACCACCGCTTCTTGCCATTGGGATCTATGGCGATGGGTGGCCAAAATTGGTCGCGACTCTGGCTCTTCGGGCCGCGCTTACCGCCGATTCGGACTTCATACTCCGACATGTCATCGAGTTTGATGACATCGACATTCGGTGGAGGAGCCGCAGGTCCCGAAGTGGATTTCTTCTTCGACTAACGAGTGGTTAGAGGCAGTAACAATAAATGAGGCTCATGAACGACCTGAAAGATCTTCTTCGGGGGTGGTGATTGTGCGACACCATACACAACGATAACCTTTCGTTTCTGAGGACCCTAGAAGGATGCTTACCCTAATGTACCATGAAAATACTGGGGGCGAACACTTACATTTGACGTCGAAGCCGTTGCGTCTGCAACGACATGGACAAAATCATCCTCCTCTTCCTCGCCGAGGTTCGCATTTCGTTCACTCCGGCGATAGTTATGGTTGGATTTTCGCCCAGCCATGACCCCTGTAAGGATCACATCAAGAGAATAAAATGAACAACAAGTTGACGCACCGGTGACCAATCGGCGCTTGGCCGTCTCTCAGTTCCTTGGGGCCCGAAGCCCGGCACCGGCGAATCTCCCCACAGAAAGGGCCACACATGTTTCCCGCCTGTCGGAAAACATCACACAACTGCCCGCCGTGTCTCCCCAGTACGCCCTTCCGGGCCAGAAAAGTAGCAGGTGCAATACATCGAGGAGCCTGGGGAATGGGTCGTCTTCATTAGAAGCGGGATCATGGGACGATAAATGCTTGGCTGGCGAAATGCTTTTCGAGAGAAAATCAACGCCGCCCAGCCTGATTGAGTTCGCCGCCGCATTGCGCCTGCCCGAATGTTTGTGAGACCACTCCGACCAATGGGCATCCCAGGCAGGATTCCGACCGAATTCACATATTTAGGAGGCCTGTGCGCAGCAGAAACTATGGTACAGGACTGGGAGGGGATTGAAACCAGCCGGATAGACAGGCGGTTATTGACAACTACGTCTATCGAAGTAATGTTGTCAAGACTTGCGACTCAGCCTTCCCAAGTCGACTTTCGAAGTCGACTTGAACCGAGTTGAAGTCGAGTCGCGAGTGTGACTTGATGTGACTTGTGAGTCGAAGGAATCCGACTCGAGTCAACTTGAGTGACTTGAGTCGGTGATTTTTACTGGATGTTCCTTTTCATGAATAACAACGGTTGGAATTGATTTCAAAATTTTTCTTTGAAGTGATTGTCACGCATGTGACGTGGTGTGACATGTCTGAGTGGCGCGTGACACCGGTGTCAGCGTGGCTTCATTTTGCGTTTCTCTCCAGTTTCTGAGAGCGATTAAACCCAGAAAAATATCAAAAAATTATATTATGCTATATGACAGGTTATAAATGCATCTGACCTGCATAATCAGAATGGGAACTTGGGATCGCCACGAAATAGATGCTATTTTATTTATTTTATGTCAACTTTCATTTAGTTCAAGGTATATGCACTCGTATAGTATTCCTATTTGACATGGCGGTGGTTTAGCCAATTTATCAAATACTGCCCTCGACTTGGCCGACTCAAGTCGACTTGAAGTCACTCCAAGTGACTTCACTAAGCGAAGTCGAGTCGAGTCGAGTCGACTGTCCAATCAAGTCGACTTGGCAAGTCGCGACTCGACTTTTCGAGTTTTGACAACATTATATCGAAGTAAGTACGAGAAGCACTCGGCTCAGTTTCTGGCGATCACAAATGCATAGTCACTGCGTTCCAAGCCTCCCTAGACTCAGTAGCCTAGGTTTGTCTAGCCGTGTTGGGTCATGCCTAGGCCACGTCTAGTTCTCAAACACAGTCTGTCTAGTGACTAGACAGGGCCTAGGCATGACCCAACATGACTAGACAAACCTAGGCTCACTTAGTCTAGGGGGGCTTGGAACGCAGTGAGTGTGCTTCAGTTGGAGAAATAATTATGTTTTTGTCCCGAAGCCTACTGTCAAGGAAGTACAAGTCCTCCGCGAAGTAATCAGAATGAACCCGTGGGTTTGGGTCAACCGTCGCTGGAAATAAGCTATTCACAGCAGTCGCTCTTCGCACAACAAATCCTCACTTTAAAAGGGAAGTACAATCGCAATCCATCCAACAGATTTATCGAGTCGTACGGCGGCCGACCAGTAGCCTTCCCCCAAATTTTCTAACTGCATTCCGAGGGACAATTATCTGGAAAAGATTGGGAAAGATGCATTTCTGTGGTTGGTTGATCGGAAAGCAACCGTGAGAAAGTCGAAGAATCATTTCGACCACAGGAGAAGTGAGAGTCGATGCCTCCTATATGGCGATCATTACATTGGGTACTCGGACCAAGTGAGACTGTATGAGTGTGGCAAGACATTTTTTATTTTACAATAAGTACATCATGGATGCAGGGATCATGTAGGTTTCCAACTTCTCCCGGCCTGCTCCTTGTCCGCACGAGGGCTCAAGACATGGTTGAGTTCGATTTCGTCCACTCTAGTCTCAACATCGACTTGGAAGGTCGGCAAGATGGTAGACATTGTTTGATTGCTCATTTGAATGCGAGTCCGCGCGACAGCCCCGTCGATTACTCCGCGCTTGGAATGAGCAAGAACTATCAGAATTGTTGGGTATATTCCCTACCAATAGCAAAGTCAGTACCGCTGGAATGATCAGATTCTAGACGGACGAACCACAATGACACTGGAGCAGTAAGCGTACATCATGAAGGCGAACGACACACCCGTCTGAGTCTCAATCCAGCTATGTACCTGAGGAATGTCCTCTACCACTTGTATAGCCTTTCGTGGATCGTATCAGACATAACACCAGTAGAGTAGCGTTACGTACGAAGAAGAGGAAGTATAGGAATCCGGACTCCACCAGGAGTAGTAAAATTCTCTCGCCCTCGCGGCGTCTTGATTTGTTGGTTAGGTCACTGCTAGTGCAAACATTGTGCCTCGACAGCGGCTTGATTGCCTTTCGATATTTCCTACTGAAGGATGAGCTGCCTCATACCCAATTGTACAGAAAAGAATCTGACCAGGTCGTAATCCCGAGTAAAATAGTTGCAACTGTCGTGGTAGCGAGAGGCATGGCATATGTGACCATCTGCACGTTTCTGCAGAAGGCGGGATTCTCGAAATTACCCAAGATAATTTCTGAACCGGCTATGGCGACGCAGTACGTCAACATAAGTGTCGCGACTAGGCGGCAGATCAACTATGGCCGTATAACAACAGGGTTTAGGATCACACCTAAGGAGCCAACGAGAAGAGCACACGGAATAAAGAAAACCCAAAGACGATAGTACGCTTTGAGCATCCAGACGCGATATATAATGATCGCATCTCCGAGCAAGGCCTATAGGCAATAAAACAATCATGAACACCAGCCGAAAATGGGAGCCTCGGACGCACCATGTACGCGTACAGCGCGTCTTCTGCCGCTGCGAGGCGGAAAATAAAGGCGAGAGCTCTCTCATATTTGTCCTCGATTGTGTCGTCAGAATCTTCTACGAGGGTAATTTTGGTCTCCACAATGAACTTGACCACGTCGAGGGTCCAGAGAACGAGCGCGATGACAAACATGGTAAGGATGGCAGCCATGGGTAGTACATATACTTTTGATGCTCGACGTTCCTTGGCCCTACAGAAGCGAAAGAAGTGTAAAAATCGCGGTCAAACTCGTCGGCAAGCACCGTACAAGAGCACAAAGCTGGCCTTGAGCACCAGAACGGCATATATCGCTAGAAATGTCTTGGTCAGTGAGGTATTTAATTGCCAGCAACGCCCGATTTCACTTAGCAACACTGTTTTATTGGTGATGGCCACGAATCCCTGTATCGTGTCGTTACCGATGCCCTGCAATGTGGCGATCTCTCTGGGCGTCATATTGAGCAAAAGATGGGGAGGTGCCACGTATATGGTGTGCTTTTTAGAAAAAGCGGATGGCGGACCCCAACAGCAGTGAATAATTATATAGATCAGACCAGAGTTGCATGACAGATGGAAACGGTTTTTCTAATCTGGCTGCGATACACTTCGCACGAGAGTATCATTAAATTAGCTAGGGAGGAACAGGAGTCCGTGTTGGAGGGCCGAGGCTGAGAACTCGAGCCATTCGTGGACGAAGCGAGGCTTCATCTCCCATCTTTCCAACGCCACGCACATTCGAGCAGCTTATTGGCGGCCGATGTAGTTTCTGGATTGGATCGCAATGGAAGATGTGAGAGATTGTTCAAAGTTTGAAATATGTGGTAGACCGACCGCATCTGTCTAGCTCGCAGGTCAAGAACAGTTTTGTTAATCAACTGGCAGTGACAACTGCTGAATTGGGAGTCAAGATCCTGGGAAGAATTGTTCTTTTTGGGGTCGCGATTATGACAGGTGATCCTCTCCCCCACCCGTGGGAGTAGCAACCTTTGGTAAAGATACCTGACAGATGTGACGACCGCCGATCTTCCAGCGGCGCCGAAACAAGAGCAGAAATCATAATGAGCGTACGCACCCAAGCACCGGGACCACCGATGATGTCTCTACCTTCTTCGCCTCTGCTATTGTCCATCCGAATCTGGGGACGTGCATCGAGGAGGAGCAAGGCAGTGGGCAATCAAAGGTATGAGGCAGAAAGTAAAAGGAGGGCGATAGGAGGGACAACGAGGAGGGAGTCATGAGGCAGGGAGAGAGAACGAATAGATGCCAATTCCAGCGACAGAATGGCACGCTTCATGCTAAAGAATCTATATAAAGTTTGATTGACCCTTTCGTATCTCAATGGATAATATGGTTTGATGTCCGCTTTGTTTAAACAAAACAGGGTTACCAGGCCTTGTTGGGCCTTGACTATGTGTATCCGTGGGGTGCAACCGCATCCTTTGCATGATCAATCAATGATTTGATGTGTTTGAACTATGTTTAGATGGTGTTTGAACAGAACGGATTGAGCAATGTTCATCTTGGACAGAAAAGCATGCAAGGCAGGGATTCAAACACAATATTGCTCCAAATGATGCCAGGTATGGCCTTTATGGGACCATACAGAAGCCTTGGCCAAGTTGCCATCTCCAGCCAAAATCAAAAGTCAATAGTGGCTGCTATGATTTTGTCCAAACTCTACTGTTGTTGTATGAAACTTATGAGGACCAGAATTGGCACTCAAGCACTCAAAATCCACCAGATACCATGGTTGCAGGAGAAGCTTCCCGCTGCTTTCAATTCTATCATACAGTTCTGTGGAAACTCATTGATTTTCCTACACTGCTGCACCACTGTCATGAATACACGGCTTAGGGATACACACCGTCCCGCAAACGGCAGCAGCCGCCAATTCGGAAAGTCGAGAAAGTTGTGGCCCGTCAATAAAGCGCCCCGTCGAATTGATTCTCTCGAGGCCAGAGTGGGATGGGACATCAAAAAAAGACGGGGATGTATGCATCGGTTGGGGTTTGTTGCGCTGCTTAGTCCGAACTTTTGCAGCCATTTCATAGGTGCGTGCGGCTCCGAGGTTTCTAGGAGAATTTTCAAGCTAAAGAACGTGGGCCACGTTCTTTAGCAGGTTTCTAGTTGGTTTTGGATCTGAATTCCAATGTTGTGAGTAGCTCACGTGAATTTGAACATTGCATCCAGTGACATTCTGACTTGGTTTTTAACCTGTAAAAATTAGATTGAGCCTGGAATAAAGAATTGTAATTCGAACAGGTGAATCTTAGAAGGCCCAAGATCAAGAGGTGCTCGATCTTCGGATCTTGGCCAACTTCCCACGACCCCACCCCACCCCCCGAATAAGGAAAGTATTTGGCCGATACAAACATCGGTCCAAAGCACCGACGATACACAAAGGTCCATAACACCGCAAGCTGAACAGAGCTATTCAGCAGGGACTCTCTTCTATTATGTCAGGGTATCCCATAATTCTTCTGGCCCTCCAAAACATTTCTGTATGCAGTTTCGGATAAGGCCGAACTCGCTCGCGCAGCTTTGATGGATGCCAACATCGGCCGATCACTCACCTCTTGCCCAAGATACCCAAAAGACTCACTCCCATGCCAAAATTTTGGGAGGACCGTCTACAGCCGTCAAATGGTGGACATGGATAGTTGCGGGCAGTTGGCAGGCCAGCCCTAACTGTCCCACAAAAATATCGTTCAAAACCTTTTGACGGGATGGGCTGTTGCCATTTACAGGTGGCCGTCGTACCCGGAAATACGGCGGCTGTGCACCCCTGATATTATCTGTCATATCGTTTATCTTCTTCTGAACCTCATTTCCTATTATATAGGACACTGTATAGTTCTGTATTTCTTGCCTTACACAGCAGTCACACAGCCGTAGATACTTGTCATATAGCTGTATGATATCTGTCATACAGCTGCAATATTTGGGATCTGCCACATAGCTGTAATACTTGTCACAGTGACAACAGAAAGTTCTCCATGCAATACCTGGGCTTATTCCTGGCTATACATCTGTGGGATTTACAGGTGAATTGGCCAGATCAGGGCTTCAGGTCAAAGATTGTCTTGATCATGGACACATTATCTGCAAAGTGAATTTCTTTTATTAGCAGGTTCTGTCCGGCCAGCGATTGCCTTGCCAGCCCCACACAAGAGCCCGGCGAGTTCACTGTCGTACTTGCTCCTGTCTAGTTGCCACCACCCGCTTGCTTGACGGGCCCCATGAACACCTGGCCCCCGCACACCCCAGATGTGCCATGCAGTAGGCATTACCGTATCTTGATTCAATCGACTCCATAGGTGACATGCTCCGGTATCCGAACAAAAGCAAAAAGCTACTGCACGCAAGTCTATATATGATTCCGCGGTACGTACGCTGGTAAACATCGACCTAATTCCCTCAACACACCGGCGGCCAGGAGGCAGGAGCCTGAGCACCCCACTTACCCACCCACACAGCTCGCACTTCCCGGTTCCACCTCCTCGACCGAGTGATCTCCTAGTCGAACGACCCAATCTCCCCACCCGAGTATATACGAAAAGGGTGGGAGTGGGATTCAGCCACTCCCACTGTCGGTAAGCGAGTCCCACCCGACTGCCTGTGGCAATGGGACTGGTGGCGGATCAGTGTGACTCGGCAATTGTTGAACGGCTTGGCTAGATTTGAACATTGATGTCGCTGTGAACGTCGCATCAGCTAGGGGCGCATCAAATTCTGCGCGCTGTATTCTTCCGGTGCCGATTTGCAAGGGTTGGTTCTCTGCGGCAAGTTAAATTTTGTTTTGAAACAATGTACATCTACCCCGTGTGCCAGATCTGGGTTGGGGGCTTTGAGATGTTGACTTGTCGATCAATGGGGCTGCGCTCAAACGCGGCGTGTATTCAGTCCGTGAAGACATTTCTGCAAATGCTAGGAATATGAAAGTTGGCGCTCGCGGACATCATGTGTCAATCAGAGGGGAGACCATTGACACAAAGATTGATGAAGACGGAGGTTTCAGTTCAGACTAAAGGATAAAAAAGAACAAGTCGAAGCAGTTATTCGCCAAGTTGGATGAGGAAGTTGCACTCCCATCCGGTAGGTTGCGATGAAGTTGAAATCACTGGTCGGCTCATGGGCTTTTGGAGGAGTTGAATTCTCGCCGCCCCGAGATAAGCCAGAACTTAACCCTCGTGCACACTGTGTACGGCCTCAATGACATTCCCGGCAAATTTTCGTGGACTCACTTGGAAGTAAGTGATCCTTTCTTGGTTGGCCTTGCATCAGCTGCATCGGGATCAGTGACACGGCTAGACTGGGTGCGCCTCCGTTTCCCAGTAACGATATTGCGGGCATCGAACTCAAGATTAATATCTCGAGGCGCAACGGGATCTTCCTCCTCCAGGTTAACCGCATTGACCACGGGTTCATGAGGATCCGTCTGTAATGGAGAGGGTGCCGAGAAAGGAGCAGGAAGAGGCGGTAGCTCCTGGGACGCCCTTAAACCCGTCCAATTGAGCTGTGAAAATTAATCAGGTGGCTCGTATAATTATGCTGAACGACTCACAAGATCATTACCACCAGAACTCACAGTTCGAAGATATTCCTCTTGAGCGGTGACTGGGGCCATGGAATAATCGGGGGGATCTCCGATGTATTCAAGACCATCACTTTCGATCCCTGAAGCCGCGCCAGCATCAGGAACGCCGCCGTCGGCAGAGTAGTCATTGTATCCTGCAAGAGCAAGGTCGGAGTCGACAAACATTGTGGAATGAGAGTCGAAGTTGAGATCAGCGAGGAACTCATCAAAGAAATGTGGATGCAACTCTGTCTGCCTATCTGCGTTGAAGTTACCGCTCCAATCTATTCCATTGTCGAGTGTTGATCTCGTAGAAGAAAGGGTATTGAATTGAAATCCGGGACGGAATCTGCGGGTAAATTAGATTCCAAAAGACGTCAAGATCTCAAGACCCACGTTGAGAGATTGGAGGGGCATGAACTGATTCACTCTGCCGTGAGTTTCAGAGGGGATTGCTGGGACTAATGCCAAGTCAGTGTTGAAATATAGCCCGACTAGTTGAATTACAGACCTTCAGATTGGATCGGCGGCTCATTGACCAAACCGTCGGGGCATGTTGCTGTCAACGAATCAATGGATTACCAAACTAGAGCCTCACCAACTCACGGTGAGTCCCAGAGCCAAGATTATCATCCTGTGAGCCATGAATATCGTCCTGTGCCCCAGCTTCTAGAGGACGGACGAGATTGTTTGTTTGAACGCCCTCCACCACAGAAGTGGCAAACGAAGCTGTATCCTCGCCAGAAGGGCGATCACCCGGCCTCTTACCCTTGAGACGAACGCCGGCCAGCCCGCTCTTCCGAAGGTGTTCCATTTCCTTGTCTATCTCCGCACGACGGATAGTCCACTTTCGCCGCGCTGACTTCTCGTCCTCGATATCTCTCCGAAGGGCAATGATCTGTTCTGAGACTTGAGAATTTTTTGTCTCTCTCGAGATGCTTTGTGGCATCGCGGTCTGACTTGAGCGTCTCGTAGCTTGTAAGCTGGTTGTTACGCTCGGTGGCCTTACGGATAGTTTATATTTTGCGTTGCGCGGAGTGAACTAACATATTTTAGGTGTGCTTTACCACCTTAATACACGGGAGGCCAAGCTTCCGAAGGCTGAGCAGTATATCCACACCGTCATGTCCAAGAACGGCTTTCGACTCGTTGTAACCATGCATCCGCAAATTGCAATACTGATCCATAAGATTCTTTCTCTCAACATCGACTTCACCTTCAAGCGAGTTGAAGGCAAGATCGATGAGTGGGAAGTCGTGGGAATGGTGGATTGATACAAGAAGCGTAGGTTTTGGACTCAATTTTTGTGTATTTACTGATGTTCACTTGTAGGTTACACACTGGCGAGCCTCTACTGCGACACAAAAACCACCGAGGCCTTCGCACAGCTTTTCTCTGAGTTTTTCGACACCATCCAGCAGTGCCTGCAGTCCATAATTGCCTAGATGCTAGGTCCCCTACGAATGATTGATTCCCAGAGGCTAGGGACCAGCTAAGTCCGCCGGATCCTCAGCTGAACCCTTGCTTCTAGGGCAATAATATTATTTTGGTGAGCCACCAATAATATTATTCAGTCAGGTATACAGGGTGTAGCTCATGGTGCATTTAAATGACAAGAATGACCAATTCTGAAATAGTAATTGCCAGGGTGCCTAATTACAGCTTGAGATAATATTCTTGCCCCTAAACATTCCATGCAACAAAATTTAAATATACCCTACAGGGCTCGGTTCAGCGGGACGGAAGAACAATATTATTCCCCCCAAGTACTAGGGACAGCTCATCGATGTGTGGATACATAATATTATTATTCTCCCCACATGACTGACTGCGGCCCATGCACATCAATAATGCTCTTCCCCCAGCTACACAGGGCTCAGCTCCTATTGGTGAGAATATTATTTGCCCCAGATGATGGGACTCAGCTCATTGCTATGTTGATACACAATAATATTATTCTCCTATGTTGCTGTGTGCAGCTTGTCAGTGGCAATAATATTCTTCTCCCAGCTACCCAGGGCTCAGCTGCTGGTGGTGAGAATATTGTTTGCCACAGACAACAGGACTCAGCTCATCCACCATTTGATTGGTGATAATATTATTTCTCTTACACAGCTGCGTGCAGCTCATTGGTGACAATAATATTCCTCTCCCAGCTACCCAGGGCTCAGCTGCTGGTGGTGAAAATATTATTTGCCCCAGACAATGGGACTCAGCTCATTGCTATACTGATACACAATAACATTATTCTCCTACATCGCCATGTGCAGCTTGCCAGTGGCAATAATATTCTTCTCCCAGCTACCCAGGGCTCAGCTGCTGGTGGTGAGAATATTATTTTCCCCAGAGGATAGGACTCGGCTCATCAACATGTTGACACACAATAATATTATTCCCCCTACATAGCTGTGTGCAGCTTGTCAGTGGCAATAATATTCTATCTATCTTCCCTGGGAACTGTGCGCACAATTCCGCATCTATAGGCATTTTTTGGAGTTATAGATTTTCCAAGAGCCAATTTTTGAGGGAACCTTGCGCACAAATGCCTGAGAAGGGGCCTTTTTTAAAAAGCTTTGTGCGTGAGGTTCCCTGAGGAGGGCCCCTTCTCAAAAAGTTTTGTGCGCGAGGTTCCATCTATAAGGCCTGAAATGGGCCTTATAGATGAAAATTCCCGTGAAAAGGCAATTTCCTGGGAACCTCGTGCACAAAACTTTTTGAGAGGGTCCATTCTCCGGGAACCTCGCGCACAAAGCTTTTTAAATGGGGTCTGTTCTCAGGGAACCTTGTGCACAAAGCTTTTTGCAAGGGGACCTGTTGTAAAAAGCTTTGTGCGCGAGGTTCCCCAGGAAGGGCCCCTCTCAAAAAGTTTTGTGCGCGAGGTTCCATCTATAAGGCCTGAAATGGCCTACCCCATATAACCCCCCAGATGGCCCCGCCCATCCGTTACCCCTCTGGGCCAAGCACTTGAGCCCAGGTGTCCAAATCGGGTTAGGTACTGAGTCATTTCGGAGCGTAAGCACCAGAATGACTCACTGCCCAGAAAAGTCAAAACCTTCCAACATAAAATGATTCACTGGTGGCTTCGCCGGCTCTCTGAACGTCCCACTGCATGAGTCCGGCATCCCTTGGAATGGGTTTCAACCGGGGCCACTTATGTTCCCACTGTAGTAATCTGACCTAGTGTTCGGGTGACGGTGACCCCCCAATTTTATTTAGACGTTCCAAAAACCTATAATTCAAAAGGATATTCATTGCCCATCTCAGTGAGAGAAAATTCGAAGAATTGTGAACACTGACTTGGTCAGATTACAACACAGCGTCTTGTATGCTTGACCCCCTGGAACGATGTTGTGCCCGGTTGGCATCTTGTAGGATTCTGTAAGGATAACCACCCGTACAGTACTACTTGTTTGTCTTCCGTAAACTCGCTGTTCAGCCTGTGGACTGCGCGAGTATAATATACCCCCCCCCCCCAACAGTGTCGAAGCACTCGGGTATTTGCGCCTTTATCCCCTCTGCAGCCAGCCAGACTGATGGCATCACATTTCCATTTGATGCTATTGTACACTGCCACTGGGCCGGCACAGACCTGATGACTCACGGTAAATGCCGCTGGAGTTTTAGGACTTGAATAATGTTACACCCGACAGGAATTTGTCTTTTACCTAGGGTTCCAATTTTACTTCATAAAGATGGATAGGAATTGCTCAAACAGTTTACATTTGGAGGTATTGGGGATGGTATACTTTCACCAAAGAACAGCAGGCATAAATCAGAGTTGTGAGATGTGGAATTTTGACTCGAACGGAATGTTCAATGGGTGCCTTACGAACAGCCTTTTGCCTGTGATTCCCGGGAGAAAATCTGCTCAATTTTGGCTGAGGTGAACGAGGATCCAGGACCTGAGGAGAACAATAGTGAATGGTAGCTGACAAGGGCTGTGCATTTGTGCAAGTCTGAGAGAGAGGTGTTGGTGGTTAGATGAGCTGTGTGATGTATGCCTTTGTGCCAAGCCGCAAGATCCTGGCAGCCGTGGAATAGGTAATCTGTGTCTCTTAGGTATGAGACGAATAGGCACAGATTTGAGGCAGGGGATGCAGGGGACAAATGTTATCGCACACATTTAGTATTCGGCGAATTTGTACAGCTGGTCGACGTCATGCGAGGCTTTCAAGAAGTATGTTATTGAATGATCAATACATGTACGGGTACATGCAGAGAAGTAATTAACACACTAAAATGAAAATAAAATAAAATATGGAGACAAGGGTAGGTACTGGTAATCCACCAAAGCCGGAAGCACGCCAGGGACAGCACCATGTCCCGCGCGCTGCCAGAAAGAGCAGAGCCGGTTTTGTTGCCGCGTGCATCGACTGAACATTGCTGGGGATCGAGGGATATGGAGGAGAGTCTAGATTAGGGGCCCTACAACATAATCCCCTGGTGAGCAGAATGCCATCAACTTCTGGGTGGATCGCATAATGGGGAGGGGGAGAGAGAATGTGGTGGCTCATAAAACTGTCTCTGCGAATGAAGGTATTTTTGATGTCACTACGGCTTCTGTTCCCAATGTTTAGGCTTACGCATCCTGTACAATTTTGGTCGTGCAGCCAATCACAGAGTCAGAATACCCGGAGTTAGTATACTTGGTTCTGATTTGCACACTCATTCTCAAATAATAGTCCCATAGGGTTAATTTGCCAGAGCCAGCCGAATAGGACTCATGGGTTGAGTTTCTGTAGTGATAATTGACATGCAAATCAGAGCCAGTAAAGCTTGGCCATGGAGACTTGACCAATATGCAATAAATACGTCGACTCATATCCAACAACTGACTGGTGACCAATGACATCATGAACTGGCTGTGAACTGGGCACCAGGGAAACACAGCCAATCAGTGACCTCACTCAACAAATAGAACAGATTGATCCTGCAGATCAATCAATGATCGATCGGCATACCGAGTTCTCGGCTTTCATAGACCTTGTACAAGATATGCCATCGCTTCGCTCCGGCTCTTTTCTAGTTTTGCATTTCCTGCAGCATAGCTCATGCAGATTTACCGTACAGAGCCGATGAAAATTTCGATTAGAACCAAGCTTGAATGGCACTTATATGGACCATGGTAGAATTAAATCTAATTGAATTATAGTGGCAGTCATGTCCATAGCAACAGGCAAGTCGTGAATTTTCTTTTCTATGATCAACTGTACAGGTACGGTTTGTTAAAAGCCTTTCGGTTCGATTGCATATCGCAAAGCCGACCGCCACAGCTGCAACCTGTACACGTAAACAACATAGGGCGGAAGCAGACGTGATTTAAGAGTGTATATGGGGATACCGATGGCGAACACCCGAACTTAGCGCCCTTGATTGAGCTGCATATTTTGGAGACGGCGTCGTCTATGAGCGCGAGCGTCACTATACAGTGAAATCAGCATTTGGAGGCTTGTGCTTAACGAAGGGATGCACTGCCGGTATGGAGGATCGCGATGTTGTCAGCACGCTGGATATCTCACAATCGAGTGTGTATATTGTTGAATGAGCCATCCAGAAGCCCGGCGAGCTGGGTAACATGGTCAGAAGTACACAGAATAATTATGATGCAGTGATATATACTTGTAGTTCCTGTGCCGGCACTGAATATACGGTAGTTAGCAGGGTGTTAGCACATCAAGAGTCAGCATACCTCACAGCGGATATTACCTCCACAAAGGTCAGCGGTGGGCTACAGTCTGAGCTAGCGGCCTGGAACTGTGTGTTTAGAATGATGAAGGCTGGTCAGCACGCTTGTCCGGGGGCGAACAGACTGTTTGTTTGCATTGCCATGTTAGAAAATACGCTAACAACGTTGATGAAGCCCACACACCCTTGAAATGACACAGGGGGCAAACATGGGGGCACTTGTCATAAGGGCATCCGACAGGCACTCGTTGCGGCATCTGACAGGCATGTGCTCAGCACTCGTTGCAGCCTCGTTGTATTCAGATCAATTCCGGTCCGGCTATCATGTCAAATGCTTGTACAATTATCATAATTAGCTTTGCAGTGCAAAAATTCGCTTTAGCTTAATTCTGGTCGAATCTCCTTAGGGAGGGGCTCAAATGAGATTAATCCAAGGCCGTTGAGACGTGTCTCCGACTTAATCGGGATAAATCTCAATCTCAGTTTCAACTTAAACTGTAGCTAATACACCAGTAATTACGATAATATGAATACAGGACGCGCTCCAGTTTAAACTGGGCCCCCGTATAAACCGAGTGTGAACCAGCCCCGTTTAAACCGGGATTAAATCAACACTTTTGAAGTGAGTTTACCGCTTAAACTATCAACCTGACCACTACCCGGTTGAACTAAGCTCTCGTCTAAACACACATTTAGGCTATATCCCTCTGCCAGAGCGGGAATGATTATCTGTCTATGAATAAAGATAGCATTGAATGACCCACAACGGATGCACTCATTTGCGCACAGTCACCGGGTCACCGAGGTGGCTAGGCTCGCGCAGATATCTGACAAGGGTACTCAGCAGGTGGGGCGACAGATAGGACAGTGAATACACGCAGTAGCAGTTCGGAAAGTCCTGCCGCACTTGTTGAATCAAAACAGGTATCGCTCGTATGCACCTTCATCGAAACCTGAGACGGGGAACCACGAAGAGGCTAATTTTCACGTATCTCCTGTTTTATAATGATAGCGGGCTTGCTCGACTTTTCCTCGTCGAGAAAGGAGAGGCACACCGTTCCCGACAATCAAACATGGACTAATGTGGGCGGGAATTTACCTTTAAGTAATCCGTGTAAATTCAAAAGAGGTGCGCAACGGAGAGCATACATTTGGGAGAGAGGTTTCGATGGATGATAAAGATGTTGTTCGTTAATATCCTCATAAGTTTAGTCATAGAATCCAACCTTTGGAGAAGTTCATAAGTAATTAAATCAGTCGCCATCCCAGGAGGTCTGTCGCATACCCAGTCAGTAATGAACGAAACACGCGTACAAAGGACCTATCATCTGGATAAGGTAATGAATCAGATAGAACAGAGATCGCACATTTGCCTCTCAAGGATGCCGAACTCCCATTCCATCAGGTTAATCAACCCATCTGCCGCCTTGGCTGGCATCACATAGAATCCCGATAACTGCGGTGAGAGTTAGTAGCACGTCGGGTAATAGATATTGACTAGATCTGGCCTAACGCGCGTTGGCTGTCGCCTGGTGAATGGGCATGGGGAGCATTCAGGAATAAAATTCTGCCACCTCAAGAGTGGCATTGTCTCACCGATGGGCTGCAGTAAGTAGGAAGTGGCCGTGTTCTTAACATGTTCCAAGCGGTGGTTGAGGGTCTGTGAGTCCACGGAATGGATGACTGACAGCCGGAAAGAGGAAGAGGTGCTAGGTCTAGAGTATAAGGAAAGCAAGAGCTGCAGTGGCATGGTGATCGCAAAAGCGAAAGTGCGGGTGCATCGTGATGACCTGATTCATCGGGCCCAAATCGGGCCGGTAACCGTTGCCCTTGAAGAAAGCTCCTCTAATGACCGTTCAGCCAGACCCCTCAAGTTTCGACTACGACTAGGTGTGCAACCGTATGGAACAAGCATTAATATTTGTGTCTCCGAAAAATCACAGCTCGTTTACAGTACTAGTACAAATTCCAAACAAATTCAACAAATAAATTTGAAGCCACTACTTCTTCGGACCTCTGGGATCCAGGCCACTAACTTTACACTAAAATTGAAGCCATTTGCTGTTCAATTCTATTTGTGACCCACCGCTTGCTGGCCTCTTGCAGTCATCAAAGCTGGCACAAAGAATTGATCATGTGTCTACTGCTTCTTGCATCTGAACCTCCACCTCGTGCTCGCCTCCTCTTGCGGATTTATGAAGCTAGGAAAGTCTCCCATTCTCTTCTGTTGTCATTTCGTTGGTCCTGACAAGTTTCACATTATGACACGACTGGCTGTCACACCAACTCTTCCCCCTCAGTGGCTCACCAGTGGCATCAGTGAAGCCGTTGTCTTCTTGAACCCACCCATTCTTATAGAGTAGCAGAGTCTGGTACACTCCTCAGGTGAGGTCCGTTCTAACTAACATGAATCTCTGATCTCATTATCTCCCAATAATGGCTGGATGTCTAATGTTATCATGATGTTGACGGTGACCCCGGGTCCCCTCACGCACTCTCTAATTCAAGCTACCACCGGATTCAGCGCATACCCGCTCCGTGATCATATGCTCAGTCTTAACTTCTACCAATGCAGTGCTTTCAAGTCCTACAGGCCTGGGCTGTCGTTGCAAATGCAGTGAAGGCATGTCCATCTTTCGATTGTTGTTCAAGACTTGGCTCATTTTTTCAGCAGACCCACCTTCATACCCTCTGCCATCTCACTGAGGTCCACAGCCATCCAGCCTTGCATGATAGCCTGATTGAGAGGTCAGTTTGATGGGGCCCACCGTTCAGTCGGTATGCTGGTTTAAACTCATTTTGATAGTTCCCTTTGAAAGTTCGAAATTTTTAGGCTTCAAGTCGGTTTACACTGTCGTCAGGCTGATCCATAAGGACAGCTCAATCTGTGAACTTGATTTAAACGCGCTGGTTTGATCCCGGCTTCAACGCGCTGTTTTAAACTCGTTTTAAACCGGGCTGGTTTGAACGTAGTTTAAATGGGCCAGTTTGACCTGGAGCCCGTGCCCTGTATTCATATCATCGTAATTACTTAGAGTTACTCCGGCAGCGGATTTGGATTTGGATCTGATGGGGTGACGATATCCGTGACAGTACCGTTACTTCAGCGTTACTACGCTTTCTTCTCATCTTTCTGTACATCCCTGGGCTCGGAATGGTGCCGGGCAAGGAGTCTGCTGACTGGACAACAAACCCCGAGGACCTCACCCACCTCCTTGACTTCCTGTACGAGCAACGGAGCCGCATCGGCGATGGTGGGAATTGGGACAAAACGGTCATAAATGAAGCTGCAGCTCATATGGCCAGCAACTGGCCTCCCAAAAAGGGTGGGCCTAAGACGACTAACTCAATTGCGACCAAATGGAAGGGGGGATGTCTCCGTACGTGTCGACAGTCTCACGAATGACAGCTTTCATCACAGACGCGTAAACTTTACGACCAGATCTTGCAAGCCAAGCAGAAGGCGTACCCGGGTGCGTTGGGTTGGACGTACAGCGACGATTTGGGTTTCAATGTCACGGATGACACCCGGGACACGTGGTCCAACTTTGTGAAGGCCCACCCGCACTTCAAGCCTTTCGCGACGTGTGGCTGGCCTCACTTCACAACGGTCGACGCGATTGTGCCCTCGCGTGCTCTCGGACAATATGTATTCAGCCCGGGAACTGCCGACCCCGCTGTCGTGCCCTCTCAGTCATCCCAGGAACCCTCGCAGCTGTCCCAGGGCGATGACGATGACGAGGACGGCTCGCAGCCGTTCTCAGACTGGTCGCAGTCCAACTTTGGTGAATCCCAGTCCTCTGACCCCACCAACTCGGTCCCAGCCTCCCAATCGACTGTGTCTCGGGCCCCTGCCTCTCTCCACTCCCGCACTCCGTCCACGGGCTCGAAGCGCTCTGCCCCCAATGACATTGAGCCTCCGTGGAGCAGCAAACGCAGCAAAACCACGGGTCCGGAGTCGATCCTCGCACTCGGTCGCTCTGTTGATGGCATTGGCAAGGCCATCAGCACCATCTTCGCGCTGCCGCCAAAGTCTTCTGCCATGTCACCCACGAAGAAAGTTGAGACGGCTCGCAAGCTGGCCCTGGAGGATATGCGCGGTGGATACATCATGTCGGACGAGCGCACCTGGCTCAACATTTTGTTCGGACGCGATACGTCAGCTGCAGACGCGTACATCTCGGATGATGATCCTTTCCTCCGCACAGAGACTGCGCGGGAGCTGCTGAACCAATTGAACCCTACACCAAACTTCAACTACCACTAGATTTCTTTGCTACAACTCGATTCTCTTCAACTACGACTAGAATTAGTCAACCACAGCTTCGTTCTAATCCCCTAATCCAATTACTACTATAATTATTCAACTACAGCTTCGTTCTAACCCCCTAATCCAACTACTACTAGAATTATTCAACTACAACTTCGTTCTAATCCCCTAATCCAATGTTTCTGGTTCCAGGTCACCATAATAGTTGTTGTCCACATCCTTTCTCTCCGAAAGATATTGCACATAGCCGAGTAGAATATACTGCAGGAGAGCCACTATGAGCAAGGTAACCCATCTGGCAGTCTCCTGAGGGTCGAGATTGGACAGAGGCATGCTGAGAGATCGATTAAATCATGATAATCGCGTCTGTAACGGTACTGTCATGGATATCGTCACCCCATCAAATCCAAATCCAAATCCGCTGCCGGAGTAACTCTTATGTATTAGCTGCATAATGTACATTTTAAACCGGGATTGAGCTTAAACAGGATTAAACTGTCCGCACATCTCAACGGCTTGAGATTAATCTGGAGGGGCCGGATTTCATTGATTACAGCCCAAATTCCTATCCCAATTCCAAAAGTCCCTGATGTTCCGATCATGTTCGTGCGAAATTCAATATCCTGTAATTGGTAGTCAGCCAATTTTTTTATGGTTCAAACACATGCAAAATCCAAACCAGGTTGATGTTACAGTTCATCTGATGCTTACCAACTGTGTCGTCAAATCGAAGACTCGATTGAAGATATTTGGAATGAGTGCCCATCACAATGAATATTTGGACAGCTTCTGTTGGAATCAATAGAGCAATCCAGTTTAGCAGTGAACCCGTGGCAAACGCGTGGGGAATTCTTCGCTGGCTACAGGATATAAGTACTATTCAAGAGTAATTAAGGTACGAATTAAGTCTGTCGGGCGCAGAAACAGTAACGAGAAAGCAGAAACGAAGGGCGGGGAGCTGGAAACAAAGTGCGCTGTGGGGCAGTGCACGCACATGCAACTCGTATTCCAACAGCTTCCTTTTACAGCTAATTGCAGTACCGAAGGCGCGGATCAGAAATCTGCTGTTTTGGAATGTTTTCAAAGAATTCCCGGTATCTGAGTGAATTCTACACCGATTCACCTGAAACCTAGATAGAAATGCTCAGCTAATTCGTGTGCAATTAGTGATAGAAAGAAAGCTGCAAAAATATCATATAGTTGGTGAGCTGGGTTGGGGGCTCATTTTTGGGGTCAATTCAATCTGCCGGTATCCAGGCATGTTCAATTGCCCTAGATTTTTGTGAGAGATGACTTCTATGGATTTGAAAGGTGTGATAGAGTCTGAATCTTCAATATCTTAGTTTATCATGCTTGTACTGACGTTGAGCCGGGGGTAATATACTGCAATCAGCAAACAATGTGATATTTGAGCCCAACTGCAGAACTCTTTCGAAATCTGACTTATCACATCTTTCGAAATGTATGAAAACCTTTTCTGACAAAATTCTACATCATTTGGATGTGTCTAGATGCCTGTAAACTGTATTTATCCACAAAATGGTCCCTTCAAGCAATGTCACCGAATATATAATATTTTGCAACTTTTTTTAACACTAATTGCGCACGAATTAGCTGAGTATTTCTATCTAGGTTTCAGGTGAATCGGTGTAGAACTCACTCAGATACGGGAATTCTTTGAAAATGTCCCAAAACAGCAGATTTCTGATCCGCGCCTTCGGTACTGCAATTAGCTGTAACACAGTTGAAGCATTGGATTGAACTGTAACATTCAATCTGGTTTAGAGTTTGAATGTCTTTGAACCATAAACAAATTGGCTGGCTACAAATTACAGGATATTGAATTTTGCACGAACATCAGGGGGCTTTTAGACTTGGGATAGGATTTTGGGCTGTAATCATCTGTTATATTTTAAACCTAGGAACCTGTCAGTTTAATTGGAGCCCCTCCCTAAGCAGATTCGACCAGAATTATGCTGAAGCAAATTTTTGCACCGCAAAGCTAATTATAGTAATTGTACAAGCATTTGACATGATGGCCGGACCGGAATTGATCCGAATACAACGAGGCTGCAATGAGTGCTGAGCACATGCCTGTCAGATGCCACAACGAGTGCCTGTCGGATGCCCTTATGACAAGTGCCCCCATGTTTGCCCCCTGTGTGAACAACTGTGATAGCGATCTTGAGTTCCGGTGGTAAAGTGAATAATCGTAAACGTACCAAGCGGACCACCGAATAATCTCGGGTGCTTCATTAGCGGCAGGTGTTTGGATTGAACCTGAAGGACAATTGTCAATGATATTCAGCTCCCGCTCATGAGATACTCATCGTAAAGAAATGAACCATCGATCAACTCCCTCAAATGGGTGCCGGGCAAAACAAAAGGGGGGAGTAAAACCGAGGGAAATTCAGCGTTTCAAGAAGCGGTGGCCTCGAAGCCAATAAGCATATGTTGAACAAATCTCCTGCTAGCATCAGAAGCCATCCAGACTCTTGCATCCGACACTCAGGGGGTTTTGCGCATCGAGTTCTTCAATGGCCAGAGAATTTTGATGAGAGGAGACCTTGCAAAAGGCTTGCATCCAACGCCAGGGAGGTGTTCAGGAGGCCGTTGAGGGATTTGAGGGGCCTTGAAGATCTCGTAACGGACACCCCGAAGCCATGAACATCCCAGTTGATTGCCCCGGGCGCAGGGTGCTGCAGGAGTCGCCAATGAGATAATGCGGAAGCAGAGCGGTCTGAGCGTCATTGTGGTTTGTTGAATCAGAGATGCCCACTAACTTTAGGTAGTGGGTCCTATAGCGCCCTATCAATAATTTTTGAGTGTAATGATTGAAATCACTCAAAATTGATTGATGCCTTGATTTTGTCCACCCAACTGAAAATGATGAATTGATATGCGTCATTCATTTCTCCATTGTCAGTGGCATCACCAACATTTCTCCGGAATGCCGAGTATTGCGTTAACTGGTCCGGCACGTGCTTCTCTTTGGCTCTGTTTGTCATCGGCCCTTGAAAATCTTTCAGCTTCGTACTCTCTCCTTCTACCTGGTGCTTTCGATGTCTGTTCTCGTTGGCGGTGTTTACACCTCCAGTGTCTCAATCTCTTTCACTTCCAATGTTGCCATTGTCCTTAGATTTTCTCCAGGCTCACTTCCCATCCCGTCTTTCTCAGGAACGTCAAGCGCAGCGCCTTGCTTTTACTATTAATGGGGGTCCTCATAGCAGTTTCAGTATGGAACTAACCTGCTCTGTCTCTCATGCTCTTGCTATGGATGTGTGCACGGACCTGGGCTGGAAAACGGGTGTTCGGGAATGGCTCATTGGCCTGGGCCTACCGCCCTCCAATGTTTTTGGTCAGTTGTATGCATCGGATCCTCGTGGTATGTTGTATTCACCTCTTCGACCTCTTTTTTCGATGGCTGTGCTCAGCTGGTTCATCTGAGCTGCTTGCAATGTCCGAGTGATGGCAGCCTGTCCCTCTTCGTGACAACGTCAACGGTCAGTGATCATGATGTTTCACCTCGCCGGCAACCCCACCAGGTTCCGAACCCATGAATCCGGCTAATATCGACAGATCTCAACTGTCTCAAAGTAAGTTGATTACCTTGTCGTTCTCGAAGCCTTCCTGATCTCTGACCTTAGATCCCGGTACTTCTGTACCCCTGTCCGCACGCGCGCGCGATTCCAGGTCTGCACGCGCTGTACCACAATCATAATAATATCCAATCCCAATCTGCGTGCGCGCACGATGCTAATAATTATATCCCACTTCAATATAATTTGTTTCGTTCCGCATCTTCTCCCCCACCTCCATAGCAAAACCTTCAGATCAGTACACTATGTCTGGGCCGGTCTGTTCCGATGTTGGTTTGGATATCTTATTTTTGTCTCCCGACCCCCTTCAGAATGTTTTCGGCGGCCATGATTATTCTCTCCGTACCCATCTATCCCTTCACAGCATTCCTCCCCAAGGATTGACAGCTGCTGGATGTCGACCAGGATTGACGTTTCATTTTCATTTATTTATTTTATTTTTGTCGCTAATGATTCCTTGGACCCTTGCAGTCATGTCCACACCTCGGCCTTCCTTGCCTGCGAAGACCCCGTGTCATATCATCTTCTAGAGGCGTGTACCTTGGCCTCCTTGATAGTCCTGAGTCACACCGCAGTCTTCTTCCGCACACTTGTTAATACTCTGTTTTGCATCCGTCGCATCGCCACGGTGGATCCTTTTGTCGGTCACAACAATATAGCAGAAGTCCTCAAGTCTACACAATCTGGGATTGCCGGTTCAATCATCGCTCATATTCTTGCCCCTCCGATCGACAACATCGAAGACTGGATGCTGAATAATTTGAATATATACCCTCCGTTAGGTCAGTGGTACCCTTCACGTATATTATCATCCTTGCTGACGCTCTATGGAATGGGCTGTACCGCGCCCTGGGAGCAATTCTTCGAACACATCCAGTGACCAATTAGCTCCTTTCAGCCTTGAGTAGTTCGGCCACATGCAACCGTCACCAGGTCTCATGTTGAATACGAGTCTAGATCAAAGGTTCGCACTGTTCACTTAGCTCATCCACTCCCACCTGCTCATCAATTGATTTTAGGGTTGGGCTATTACACTCTCTGAACGTATAGATACCTGTGTTCTGACACCTGCTACGGCAGCAGTGACCACTTTGGGTGCGTGGACAGTGCCTTTTTTATTTTATTTCGTGGTGCTGAATGTATGCCAGGCATGTGTGTCATTACTGTTCTACCCTTACCGTTCTATATCCTCAACTTGTGAACCAATGCCGGAACGAACTGAGCATTCAGAAGCTTCTGAAGTGTATTGACATGGAGGAACATGGGTTCCATCGTTCAATTTCCACCATGAGCTGGAGTGACTTTTGTGGATGGAATTGTGCAGCAATATGGCAGCGTATTTAAGGACTACCTGGTGTTGGTATTTTCTGCCGAGGTGGTTCCACCAATGCCATGATGGGCAACTGTATAGTTGGAGTTCCATACACTAAAGTAGCGCCAATCAAGTGGCGTCTTGGTGATACAAGTAAAAATGTTCACTGCCCATGGTGGAAGGCCTTGCGCTATTTCAGAGTCGTAGTTCGTCGTAGAACACTTTCGGTTCACATTATAAAAAAATTCCCACCAGCCAACCGGATAATCCCGGAGAGTGAGAACCTTCGCCGAATTCGAACTGAATATGTGACAACCCATATTGCCTCGGGTAGCAGCCGACGGCCAAAGGAAGCTCAGTCCTCTAAATTCTACTGAATCAGTACATATTTTTTTTGGACCTGTGAGTGCATTTATACGGCACAGTTCCGCTCAGGAATGCGTACAGCAGCTACAGCCGCAATCATATTTACCTGTCATTGATAGGTGATCTCGTTACTCTCTCCAGGATGCCCGATAACCAGTATGTCGAAGAGATTTTGTCTGACAACTTATAAGAGCACGGCCTTTGGCTTGTCTAGCTATCCAACTGACTTTGCCGCCACTTGTGACATGACTATGAATGGCGGTAACTATTATGGTTATTAAAGCTGGCACTCAGTTCTCCCGCTGGCGGGAAAAGGAAAAGGTATAGCCCCCAGTTCAGAGGAGTGGTAATCGGGACAGTTGTTGGGCAGGAGTTAACAGTGGGCTCAATTCAGTATTGCCACTACTTACTGAACTCGTCTTAAGGCAGGTGGCCAGGGTGTAAACGTGCGGTTAAGCCACCCTGTGGGCTGCACCGAAGAAGTCAAGGATCTCTTCAAAAAACAAACCATGCTTCTTTGTGCTGTTGAGACTGTAGATTCAGGCGACAGTGAGTTTTTTCCAAATATTCTAACCACAACTGACCCAGAATTTAGCCCTCTGCTAAAACTGAAGGGGGAGTCATCACCGGGTCAGCCATGATCGAGGATTTGATTGTGAGCTACTTCGAATCTTGTTCGGATGGGTGACCCATATTTACGGTTCAGATTTCGGTCAAAGCCAAGATTTTGAGATGGACAGAAACCGGGTTCTTCCCAAACAGCTCCAATCTGGCCATGAGAATCTCCTTCACGAGGCTGGACACCGTGAAAGGTGGTCTCAGTAACAGTAGAAAAAAAAACATGTGGGCCACCGAGTGCGTCCCACCACCTCACTGAAATTGGTTACTCCATTAATATTTCTGATCGCTTCCGATTGCATCCACAGGTATATCTGCTGATTGCAGAATCGTATAGAATTCCAGAAGGTAATGCATTTGGTACTCAAAAGGTGGAGACAGATTGTTTGGATGTAGATGATCCATCAGACCTCGCATGAAAACGTTTTGTCCACATTAATATTTGTTTTACGACAGAGCCTCGAGATTGAATACATGTTTATATTGAATCAGAACTTCAAGTTGTGTTGTGTAGATACACCCACTGGTTAGTGGGCTCTGCCGCGACAGCGCGCTATAGTTGTTATTCTGCGGGACAGAGAGATGATGAGGGAGAAAGAAGCGAGTGATGGGAAGACAGTTGGCGTCCCATTTGAACAGGTGTTGAGCGCTCTATCAGGAAGCATAAGTTGAGCGTCAGCGGATCGGCGAGGTTCAAAATAGTGTCCAGTTTCCGAGATGAAACCTAATGTTTGATGCAAATGTGAGCTGGATATCTAGAAGAAGTCTTTGGGGCTTCGAAAGGCTCGGAAATTAGTGAGCGCCGGTGGCATCTGAAAATAAACAGGTGGAAATCGGATGGACATACGGGAGCTGCCGGACAGAGTGGGAGAAAAGAAGAATGTAAACATGCACACATAAAATCACCACATCTGCTTAAGATACGAATAATTTCAGGACTCAGTGTGGGGAATGCAGAAGAGGGTCCTATGTGCAGCTAACACTGGACCATTGCAGTGCTGAATCTGTGCCTCACTGCTCAAGAATACATCTGTTTCAGTCATCTGCTGCAGTTGATCATTAGACTCGTCACCAGTCTGCCATGGACGGCAGATCTTCGTGCAAGCACGTTGCCGTAGGCAGACTGGTAGTTCTCGAGAGTTGTCAATGCTGTGCGCGTGGAGTTTGAAATTTTGAGTGGTGCCGATCGTCGGCATCACGGGGGCTGTGCAGCTCCTGCTAAAATTCGTCTGTTTCCCAGAGCACTCTGGCACACTTTCTGCATATTCTGAGGAGGCAGATTTCAAGATATGTGGAATGAACGCAACCTGTACCTTTTAAATTTTTAAAACTAACGACAATTGCGCTCAGAACAGCAGAGAAGGAAAAATTTCAAACTCCGCGCGCAGCCCTTGCACAGCATCCGAGAACTACTACGGCAACGTGCTTGCGCGAAGATCTGCCATCCATGGCAGACTGGTGACGAGTCTAGTTGGTCATGGGTCGATCATCTTTGTTAATCTGAGATCATCCAGGCTGATGGGATGAGGAATGGTACCTGGGCTGCCAATGAAAGCTTTGGAAAAATGAAATGGGTTCCATTGGACCCAGATAACTTTCAACGATTTTTGAAGTATACTGTGTCGCGCTGCTGTTCCAGACAAATGTGCGAGTCTGACAAACAAATCTTTCTCATCCAAAACTGGATGGATTTCTTATTCCTTTGGCTCAAGGTGAAAGCGAGGAGGTTCTGCAGAGATATGGACATGGAAATATGTGGAATTATGTATGCCAGGGATATGTATCGCTGCCAAATGTTGACAACCTTCCTGATTTTCGCCAATTTGTGGGTATTGCAGGGCTTCGGGCCATTTGGTGAGAGTTGCATTAACTGATGAGCCCCTCTACAACGTATAGTAGCATCATGAAAATTGCTTAGTTGTCTTGGAGCCCCCATAATGGACAGGACGATCATGGAATGGCAAATGATGGTACCAAATTCATGCTTACGCTGTCTGTCCCTCTGACGGTTTGCATGAATTGGAACAAGGAAAAACACTCATTCCTGTGCTGCCACAGATTGCTTTGAATGCCTTTGGGTGAAATGCGGGGGGAACTGGCAGTCCTACAACTCCAGCGGCATTCGCCGGGAGTCATAAGGTTTGAATTCCTATCCATCTTTATGAAGTAAAATCGGAACACAAGGTAAAAGACAAATTGCTCAGATTTCAAAACCTGTTGATAGTGGCAGTCGTAAAACGCCAGCAGCATTTACCGTGAGTCAGAAAGTTTGTTCTGGCTCAGTGGCAGTGTACAATAGCATCAAATGGAAATGTGATGCCATCAGTCTGGCTGCGGATTAGAAGAAGCGCCAAAAAGCCAAGTGGTTCAATTCCACTGAACCTAGTATGTCTGCATACATCTGTGAAGCGGATGAGCTTCGGCGCAAAGGTTTCTCACGAGAGGAGACTTGAGAGGGCGGCTCTGCGAGAGCCGTCCGCGATTCAAGTGGAACCGAGCCTAGAGGCGAGCTCACCGGATGGGAGCTCGAGCCTGTAACCCTAGCATAAGGGATCTTGTCACCCGAGACCGGGCTCTTGTTACCTAGAGAGGTGAGCAGTAATGGGTGCTCAGCCGGAGCGAGGATCCACGTGCAGCGCACGGATCGCTCGAGCTCCTAGGGAGGTCGATGAGCGAGCATGTAGTGCGAAGTCAAGATAGAATAGATTATGTAATCTACTTTAGAATATAACAACAGTAAATAAGCGCTAGGACATGTAAGTAGAATTAATATTATACAACAAAGAGTCCTGCTCTGCAACCCGTTGTCACAGAGCCCCCCCATGTCCGAGCGTGTTGTCTCTGATCGCTTTCCTGGGTCGTTTGCGTTGGTGTCGCCGGCGCAGCAAGAGAATCCCCCAAGCGGCTCTGAAGGTCGAGCCCCACACGGCCTAGCAAGGACGCCGTCGATTCCTCCACTTCACCTTCCTCCGGTTCCTGCCCTTGTCCAATTCTCGCGAGCAAGCTGGGAGGAGACGCTCCCATGGTATCCATTGGGCTCCGTTCACGGCTCTGCGAATCATCCCGTCGTCCTGAACGGTCTCGAGGGCATCGCTTTCGAGACTTCCGGTCCCGAGACCGAGAGGAAGACGAGGACGGTGTCTCCTCTCGCCGCCTTGAGCGTTTCGCAGACGCGCGCTCTCGGGAACAGGAATAGGATGAATCCGTCGAAGGTGAACGACGATGACGTCTACTCCGTTCGCGAGAACAGCGTCGATGCTCGCGAGAAGGTAATCGAGCGCGTCGTCGAGCTGGCGACCGCGAACGTGCTCGAGGGCGTGGTGAACGCGACCGGAACTGCGCCCGCGCCGAAGGACGGGGCGAAGGGGCACGCTGGTTCTGCGCCGGGTTTCCTGACCACAACGGTCGATACGCAGCGTCCCGTCGTGGGTCTCGGAATCGGGGAGGGGTTCGACTTCTCCATCTCGAGGAAGGCGGAGAGCGTTGCTGGGATGTAGACGCGATGGGAGACTTAGGCCACCAAATTGGCCGAGAGTTAGTCCCCGCGCTTTGAGGCTCGCGTAGCGGCAGCACTTGAGATCTCGGTTGCGTGTACCCAGGAGGCGGTGGTGCGGGCGCCGCAGCAGGAGGCTCTTTGCGGATATACCGCCCCCAGCGTACGGAGCGGGAGCGGAGCCGGTTTCAGCCGCGTTACTTGTCTGTTCCTCAGCTGCGCGCGAATTCCCCACGATCTGCTGGAATTCCGACCTTCCCATAAATGAGCCTTCTCGAATCGCGCCTTCCTTAGGGTGGATAAGCCCTCGAATCTTCAGGGCGGCTTCCGCGGACTCGAACTCGACGAGATAGTCCACTCGTTTCATTCGTTGAAAACAGAAAATTCTTCTCCACCCGCACCCAGCAATCTTTCGATTGGCGCCGTCCAGCCAGGCTTTCATGTCGGCCGAGGTGAAGGCTTCGCTCAGTCCGGGGAATTGCAAGATTGGTGTTATCACAGTGGATTCGAGGTCGGGTGCAGGGACGCGAATTTTCCCCGCAAGTACTGGAACGCGAGGCGCGACTTTCACGGCAGTGGAAGGAACTTGAAGAGCAGCCTCTGAGGTAGCTCGAGGAACGGGGTTGGTAGCTGGCTGCTTGTCGTCTGGCGAAACCGCGACTCGTGGAGGCAGGGCTTCGAGATTAACCGTCGCTCCCACCGCGCTAGTGGCGGAAGCCGGATCCTCGCGACTTTCTCCTTCATCGTCTGTTGGACCTGAAGAAACAATGTCTTCGTTCTCAGATTTCCGGGCAGTGTCAAAGAGGTGACGACAAGCGGGCACCGCGTCGTCACTGGTAAGTCCCATCTGCCACCTTGAACCCGAACGAGTGCGTTCTTCCAAACCATGTTCCAGCACGCCCACTGTGACCATGCTGTACTCCTTCTCCCTGAAGAGCCCCCCAGAATCCGAGACGAGGCGCTCGTAGCTGCATTTGCGGGATCGAATACGAGCGGCGATGGGGGTCCATTGGAGGAAGTCGCGAGCGACGAGCTCGCCTGAGGGTTCTTCTGCCGTCAATTCGTGAATGAGGAAGCACGGGATTTCGGCCTTAGTCAGGAAGAAATAGAGGTCGAGTTTGGTGGTACCGTGCACCCAAACCCCCATTAGTTCGTCGTTGGCCGGCTTGATCGCTTCATCCTTCATTTTCTCCAGCACTCCTCCCCCTTGAATCCAGGCAGACACCATTTTGGCCCATGCCTCCTTCTCGATGATGCCTCGTTGCGCTTCACGCACAAGGTCGACCGCCTCCTCAAACTTGTAAACTTTTTCCAAAGCTTGAAGGGAATTCATCCAGGGTTCCAGCGGGCGGTCGTCCCAGAGAAGCTTTCTCGAGTAACGGACGCGCGAACGGTCGCGCATGGCTCGATCGGCCTTGTCGTTGGCTTCGTTCAAGCGGGAGAGGAAGTGTGGGTCGAGGCATCCCAGGAACCCAGAATCGGGTGTAGATTCCCATACGTCGTGAACGGGAGTATATTGGGCTTCGTCCTCGTGAACAGGACAGCCAGGAGAGGGGAGGAAAGCTAGCCAAGGACGGCGAGTGTCGAAGTATTGCGGAGAGATAGTGGGGTCGAATCGCCCCAATTGTCCATCCACTCGACGCTGGTCTTTCGAGCTACTCGGCAGGAGCTTAGACGCTCGTGGGCGAACCCCGGGATAGTATGGAGTCTGGAGCGAGTTGGGGCTCCAAATCTCGTAGCGTCGACCGTCGAGTTCTACCTCTCGACCAAAGTACCGTCCACCCTTCGGCAGCTTCCACACGAACCCATCGTCCACCAAGGGAGTGTCTTCATACCCATGGTAGCTTCGCAGACGACTGGTAGAATAGACGCGAGTGTCTACAGTGGAATCCATGGTAAATGGACAGGAAGCGGGTGCCGTTGACGTGGTAAGCGTTGGTAAAGGTGTTTCCAAAGCGAGGCGCAGATGGTGAGGTAAGCGTCGGTAAAGGTGCCTCTGGAGTCTCGCGTTCAGACGTTCACGGAGGCAGGAATGGTCGCACTCGGGAAAAGGACTGGTTTCGAGGGTATTGGGCGCGAACTCGAGGACGCACACGGGGTCCCTCAAGAGTTGCGAGGTTGGCGAGCAGGGCCGCGCGTTCGGGCCACTCTGCGTCGTAGATGATGAAGGTGAAAAGAAAGGAGAAATAGGGATCAGCAGAAGGCGATCCCGTGAAAAGTAAATAAGAACAAATTCCTGCACCGAGAGGCACAGCCACTCCGATCCTAGAATAAAAAGGGTAGGCTTCACAGAATAATTAAACAGCCGCCAATTGATGTAAAGCCAGGTATTCCCGCTTGAGCTTGGGGGCATTGCGCAGTTCGAATTCGGACACCCAAGAATCTTCAGAGGGGTCGTAACCCTTCCAATGAATTAAGTACATCCGCCGGTTTCCATCCTTGCGGGTGGACAGCTGATGTCCGAGGATAGCTTCCACTTCGTATTCTTCTGACACGTTAAGAAGGTCCCGCGTGGGCGGTAGGACGAGGCGTTCCCCAAATTCGGCAGAGGATTGAGTATATTTCTTGAGGTGCTCGAGATTAACCACTGGGTGCATAGGGTAGTTATCAGGGAGACGCAGTCGGTACACGACCGGATTAATCCTCTCCATGACTTCAAATGGTCCAATGGTTCTTTGGACCAATTTCACTCCTAATCCACTGGCATCAACCAATTTCATAGTATGTGGATTGACAGTCACGAAGTCCCGGGGCTCTAGCTGTTGCACGGGCCGGCGGTGCTTGTTGTAAGCGCGCGCCTGTCTCTCTTGTGCTAAAGCGAGCACGTCTCGAGCAGCCTGTCGATGGAATTCCATGACAGCTATATAATCCTCCGCTTTTTGACTCGGAAGGAAAGGTCTTTGGGAGGGGTCCGTTTGCGGGGCGAAAATTGTGGTAGAGACCCGCGGTTGGTATCCCAGTAGCAAGAAGTCCGGGGTATAGCCAGTAGAGCTGTGAACGGCGGAATTGTACGCGTGAGTGACTTCGCTAAGCCAACGCGCCCAGCTCGTGCGATCCTTGGCCACGTATGCGCGAAGCATTTGCTCGATGGTGGCGTTCAAGACCTCCGTTTGTCCGTCCGTCTGAGGATGATGAGAGGAGGAGAGGGCCATTGCGCTGCCGTAATAAGCAACGACAGAACGCCAAAACGCGGTGGCCCAATGTTTGTCGCGGTCGCATATAATGCGGTCGGGCAGACCAAAGGTGTTGACTACCCATTCCACGAACAACTTCGCAAATCCCTCCTGCGATAACTGATTGTACGTGGGGATAATAATCGCGTACTTCGTCAGCTTGTCGATGATAACCAGTATAGCAGTAAACTTTTCCATCCATCGACACCGTCGAGAATGGCTGTAGCGGAATATGAGCAGGTCTTAGTCCTCCCATGCTCTGCTGCTGGTCCTCCTTGATTTTCTGACAGACGTCACAGGAGCTGGTGAAGCCGTCCGCGTCTTTCGTGAGTGTGGGCCAGTAAAAGATTTCCTTAACGCGCATGAGGAAACATCGTGGTCCGGCATGCGCGCTCTCGGAAGCGGAGTCGTGCGTGAGACTCAACACGTAGGGAACCATGGAACGAGGAACGCAAAGGCAAGAGTTCCAGTCGGCATCCAGGAAGTACAGAAGGCCGTTAGATCCCTTCTGAAAGCGGGACGGAGTGAGGAGCGTTTCTGAACTATGCATCTTGTCCACGTATAATCGACGAAAGTAGGTGTCAGTCTTGTAGCCGTTAACGAATTTCTGTAGAAGCTCGGGTTCTATCGCTAACAATAGATGGGACCGCATTTCCCAGCTCGACTCTGCATCCTCGTCTGGCGGTTTCCGTCCAGCAGGATAGGTCCAGTGATCGCCCACGGGAAAAGGTAACGGTGACGGGGAGTCCTCGCTCTCGAGGACACCATCCCGAGTGAGGGAGTCCTCACTGAGGACACCATCCTCAACCGCCATCTTCTCTTCAGAATCCTCATCGCGCATCCGCGCCTGTCGACGCGTAAGAACTGGATAGGCCTCGTACTTGGCCACAACATTGTCCCACCAGAGAGCTACAAAGGCGGCCCGTTTGGCAGGTGAGAACGTGTTGTGGTCCTCTGCGGATTGCGCAATAACCTGCTTAACGTCGTCTGGCACAATTGAAGGCAGCTAATCCCGCAACGGCGAGTCATGCGGCTGTACCCTAGGCAGCCGTGATAGAGGGTCGACATTAGAATGAATTCGTCCAGCACAATGAACGATCCTGAGACCTGGATAGGCAGCATAGACCGCCCCCCACGCCACTAGTCGCCGATTTGCATTCTCATAGACTCGCGCCCATTGAAGAGCCGCATGGTCGGTGATTAAAATCACCTCCTCGCCTTCAATAAAAGGCTGGAATTTGACCAGCGCATCCTTGGCTGCTAGCGCTTCGCGTTCCGTAGCGCTGTAGTTGTGCTCTGTGGGTTTCAGTGTTCTGCTCCAGTATGCGATCACCTGTTTGACGTGCACGACGGTATCCTCAAACGAAGAGGCCCATTGGTCCTTGTCCATCAGCTCCACTACATCTTTCGTTAGGTTCATGAAGAGACGGGGTACTGGAAGGTTGGCGTCCCACACGCCCTTGAGATGATCGTAAACCGCCGTTCCCCGCAAGTCCTTGATTAACACGGGCTGGATTTGTTGGAGACTCGCACCCAATGCCAAATCGGAAGCGTCGGTGTACAGGCGATAAGGACTGCCTTGTATAGGATGACCGAGTACAGGAGCTCCAGCGAGGGCGTCCTTAGCTTGTTGGAAAGCGATTTCTTGCTCTGTCTTCCACTCAAATTTTACGCCCTTCTTCAGCAGCAGGAACAAAGGAGCCGCGATGAAGGCGTAGAAAGGTATGTAGGCCGCGAAGTACACGCACATCCCCAGAAATTTTTGCAGGTCGGAGACGTGTGTGGGTCGAGCGAGGTCCTGTATGGCTGCGACCTTCTCTTTATGCGTGGATAACCCTAGGCACGACACCTTCTGGCCTAAGAGAAGAATCGAGGAATAGCCGACGAAGCACTTCTAAGGGGAAAGTGTAATCCCAGCACTAGCGATGGCTCCTAGGACCTTGTCGAGATGTCCCAGATGCTCCTCCCAGCTCTTCGAAAACACCACAATGTCGTCGATGTAGACGAGCGTGAATAACCAGAGGAAAGGAGCCAAGACACCCTGCATAACCCGCTGAAACACGGAAGGCCCGTTGCGTAGCCCAAAGGGCATTCGCCAGAATTGCCAAAGCCCACGATGGGAGCGGAAGGCCATCTTTTCTTTCGCATCGTCCGCCATCTCGAGCTGAGTAAACCCAGCGAGTGCGTCGAAGGACGAAAGCACCTGCGCGCCACTCAAGGCTTGGAGGATTTCTGACTGTCGTGGAATAGGGAATTCGTCGGGCACCATGCGCTCGTTTAACTTGCGATAATCCACACACAGTCGCGGTTTTCCATTCCGGTAAACGACAATGCATGGAAATCCCCAAGGGCTGACAGAAGGTTCGATGACCTCAGCCTCGAACCACGCATCCATCTGTTTGTTGATGACTTCGCGCTTTGCCGGGGAAGCACCGTACATAGGCATCGAGATGGGTTGGGTGTCAGGCTTGAGAGGAATTGGGACCTTGGTGTCAACATGTCCCAGTCGGCCTCCCACGCCGAATGCCACGGCATTCTTGCACAAGACTTCTTCCAAGCGTGGTTTCACGTCCACTGGAATATCTGGGCCCCAATTGACGAGCGTAGACACGTCCACGTCGGGCAACGGGTCTTCAGGAACCGCTGTAGTCTTGGGCCCCCAGTTGTGGTCGCCTTCCAGCAGATCTTCAGCATGAGGGACTCTTTCTTCGAAAGAAGCATTTGCGAGATCTTGTTCACGCAGCGTCCCAATGGTGGTCCGTATGGCATCTGCGGACGCAGTGTACTTCTGCATCTCTGCCTCGTCTTTTGGTCGATCGGCGTAAGTCTCGGGGTCCAGTAGATGCCCCACGACTTCTCCCTTCCTAATGTACCATGGACGCGTAGTGGGATTAGCGATGGGAAGGTAGGGAGAATCCGTGTTAATCCAAGTAGTGGGTGCGGCGACGACGGAAGCGTCGTCCGTGGAAATGACGACTTTCTCGACCAACCAGTCAGTCCTTCCCGCGAATGGTCCGGTAACTAAGACATTGTGCACGGAGCCGGCGACAAGTAAGGCGTCTTCTGCAGCGAGAACCTGTGGCAAGGATTTGCTTTCTCCGTTCCGTTGCGCGCGTGCTCGTTCTCGTCGAGCAGCGGTCCGGCGGAGAAAACTCTTCGCTTTCACGGCGTGGACCTTACGAAGGTCGAATCCGAGATCCACCTTTTGTGCCGAGGATCCGGGAATTATATAGCCGGACTGGCCAACACGAACGTCGCAATGACCGTTGGAGTAGCGGGTGACGCCGAGCTCGTAAGTGATCTGGAAGTCCTCACCCAACAAAAGCGGTACTCGCATGTTGCGCACGACGTAGGCTTCTACTTCGAAGCTGATTAACTCCCCGCTCGTGGATAATGCGTAAATCAGGAATCGAGTATACCCCAGAACTTTGGCTTCTCCAGTTAGCGCGTACAGGCGCATTCGTAGACCTTCCTTAGGTTTGGGCAGGCCCGGAATGGAATTGAAGAATTCCTCCGACATCAATGTTATGTCGGAGCCTGAATCCAACTGTCCCTTGAGTACTGGAGCGTCTGGACTTCCGACGCGTATCCCCATGTGCAGAGCTCTAATCCCTAAGGACCCCATCCCTGGTGGCATAGATCGCGCTTTCAGAGCTTTGATCACTTTGAGGTCTGAACCTTTCGGATCTGGTTCAGGGACGAGCGGCGGGGAAGGGGAGGAAACCATAGGTTTTGGCTTGCTCGGAGCTCGACGGTCTCGGAGCTCACGAGCAACTCGATCCTTGTATCGATGAGCTCGACGTGGGATGGTCACTACCGTTTCATCTTCTTCCACAGACTTCCCCTTGGTAGACGGAATTCGAGCCTTAACGACTGCCTCCGTTTTCTCTCGTCGTCTCGCATTACGATGACGTTGAGGAGATGGGAGGTGAGCGGCGAGTGCGCCAGTTGTCCGCGCATCAACCGCATGGACGTTCTTGGCGATAGGCACTTGCGAGAGTAACTTAGAAAGATCTCGGCCATAGACAGAATCGGTTCCATTGACTTCAACCATCATGACAAGCCAGCCTTTAAGGTCTTCAGACTCTTGTATACTGTCTACGTCCGTGTCTATCAAATTCGCATCCCGCATCGAGATCCAAGTACCGTAATGGGGGCAATTACGCGCGTAGTGGTTAGGACTAGTACAGATGTAGCAGTTGCCGGGTGGAGGACGGTCGCTGTGGACGTCGTCGCGCTTCACGAAGGCATATCCCTTGACGGTTTTGCCTTCAGGCCAGGGGGTTTGCGAAGTGGAAGCCCTTGTGGGTCCAGATCGGGAACCGCCCGGGCGAGCTCCGCGCGAGCGAGGGAAGTTGTTCGTCGCGTGCACTTCCTTGTCTTCATGGACGGATTCCTCTTTCTCCTCGGCTTTCTCTTCCTCTACATCCGCCGCGAAAACACGACGACGGGGATAATAGTGATTCAGAGTGCCGAGTTTAATCGCGGTGTTCCAATTGCCCATAAGAGTAGGGCGATAAAGGACTAATGCAGCCTTAAGGGAGAAGATGTCGGTGTAGAGCGTCGAGTTGATGGTTCCGAGCCAAATGTCGGGGGCGTTGCGCAAGATTCGCGCGATGACCGTGACTCCATCCACCTCATCGGGGAAGAGAAACATGTGATAGAGGATGTGCCTCTGGGTGAAATCCAGGGGCCACTCGCCCTCGTGTCCCTTCTGTCTGAAGCGCATTTCCTCCCATTCGGCGGTCCTCTTTTGCACCCAGATTTCATTGAGGAAGTGGACTTGGATGGCCTTGTAAAGCACACTCCAACTCTGACTAACAGAATTGCGGAACTCGATGGTTTGGGTTTGCCACCAAGTCGCGGCGCGATCCTTAAATTTGAGAGGAGCCATCGTGCCAAGGTCGACCGTCATCTGCGGAGAGAGGCGAACCAACTCGGCGATGGAGCAAAGGTATTCGATGACTGTCCGTCCGTGTCCGTCCCATTCCGGCACCATCTGCAGATTCAGCTTGCGATTAAGTTGCCAATCGTGCAGCGTCCAATTGCTATCTGGTCCGGAGGGAGGTCCTCCACCTCCACCAGGTGAGCCTCCACCTCCGTTACCGCCAGGAACGCCGCCCCTGCCACCACCAGAGGGAGGTCCTACACCTCCACTAGGTGAGCCTCCACCTCCGTTACCGCCATGACCGCCGCCTCCGCCACCACCGCCACCACTGCCGCCGTGACCACCACCACCGCCGCTGCCGCAACCACTGCCTCCGCCTCCTGAAGGATTCGAGGGCGGGCTCGCGCCCGGGTTTCCCGAGTTGGGGTTCCCATTTGGGTCCGAAGCGGCTTTGAACGCGTAGGAAGTCCAATTTTGAGTAGGAGGGCCAGTTCCGGTGAGAGCGTGTACCGCTGCTGTGGCGGCAGCGGAGTAATTGACAGAGCGAGCAGCGTTCTGAGCTGCTCGCACTTCCGAGATACTGGTCCCTGGTTGGAATCGGGTCGGGCAAGGAATCTACGAAGGGTTTCCTTGAAGCTCCCAGGCGGCTGGTACCCGACCGATCCCTGGCATGAAACTCACGGATCCTTGTGGGGCTGCAGAGAGTGAGGGCGGTACCGTAGCGAATCGGAGCGCGGGTTTAAGGACATGAGCGACCTCCGGCGCGGAGGGCTCAACGTCCACCGTTCGGTCTAAGGGGGCAGGAGACTCAGGCAGCGGAATCTTGTCAGCGCGGGGGGGTTTGTCTTTGTAAAATACAGTCCGCGCCTCCAGATTCGCGCCTTGTACGACGCAGGCTCGGGCCTCGGCGTTGATGGTGTCTGCGATACGACCGTAATCGGGTCGAGCAAGGAGTTTGGCGAGCTCCACTTGAGGCTCGTCCCGTCCGAAGTTAGATCGTACCGAGCTGCGAGTAGACTCGACCGACGAGATGATATCAAGACCTTCTTGGCCGTATACGACCTGGATGGAGCAGAGGTACTTTTGAATGTGCTTGGAAGCCATTGCAAGGCGAAATTGGAGGGAAGAGAAGGCCATTAGAATACCGTTACGGCTCGGGTTGAACTCCATGAGGCGCAACAGTTGCCAGTTTGGGTCGAGTTCGAAACGACGTCGACCACCTCAATCCAAAAAGTCTCCGAGACCGTCTAGGATTTGTTTGGCGGTGAGGACGAATTGAGCGAAGCGTTCGAGGTAGAAGGAGCCGAGTGAGTAAACAGGCCCCTTATCTGACTGATAAATCAGCAGGTCCTCTTATTTGGGCTTCTCGTCCTTGAAAAGGGCGATGCCTTCTTCAAGCCTCTCCCAATACAAGTGGATGTGGGGGAATTCCCAGCGCATGATGATGTCCCGAAGACTAATGGTCTCTTCGGTCGTTTTGCCTGGGAGAAGGCCATCAACGGCACCGTAATCCTGAAGAGGGTCGTTATCCCTCATGGGGTCGTAGACAGGGTGAAACTTGAGGAGTGAGGCACCAATTTCCTCGTCGAAGAGGTCGATGCCGGCGCAGATAGACACGAAGATGTGCTGATCTTCCTCTTGGGGCCTGAAAAGGTGCGAGACACTCTCCGTGTCGACGACTCCTTTAGGGTTAGGGTTAGGGTTAGGGTTAGGGTTAGGGTTAGGGTTAGGGTTAGGGTTAGGGTTAGGGTTAGGGTTAGGGTTAGGGTTAGGGTTAGGGTTAGGGTTAGGGTTAGGGTTAGGGTTAGGGTTAGGGTTAGGGTTTAGGGGGGGGGGGTTAGGGGGTTTTTTTTT